>WFMF01000420.1:0-159266 GCA_011033025.1 Beroe forskalii
GTGTCAACTCATCAACTACCACATCATGACGTGACGAACCAGGTGTCAACTCATCAAATACCTCATCAAGACGTGACGAGCCAGGTGTCAACTCATAAACTACCACATCATGACGTGACGAACCAGGTGTCAACTCATCAAATACCACATCATGACATGACGAGCCATGTGTCAATTCATCAAATACCACATCATGACGTGACGAGCCAGGTGTCAACTCATCAAATACCACATCACGAAGTGACGAGCCAGGTGTCAACATATCAAATACCACATCACGTCGTGACGAGCCAGGTGTCAACTCATCAACTACCTCATCATGACGTGACGAGCCAGGTGTCAACTCATCAAATACCACATCATGACGTGACGAACCAGGTGTCAACTCATCGAATAACATATCATGACGTGACGAGCCAGGTGTCAACTCATCAACTACCTCATCATGACGTGACGAACCAGGTGTCAACTCATCAAATACCTCATCAAGACGTGACGAGCCAGGTGTCAACTCATAAACTACCACATCATGACGTGACGAGCCAGGTGTCAACTCATCAACTACCACATCATGACGTGACGAGCCAGGTGTCAACTCATCAAATACCACATCAAATATCACATCATGACGTGACGAACCAGGTGTTAACTCATTAACTACCTCATCATGACGTGACGAGCCAGGTGTCAACTCATCAACTACCACATCATGACGTGACGAGCCAAGTGTCAACTCATTAACTACCTCATCATGACGTGACGAGCCAGGTGTCAACTCATCAACTACCACATCATGACGTGACGAGCCAGGTCTCAACTCATCAAACACCACATCATGACGTGACGAGCCAGGTGTCAACTCATCAAATATCACATCAAATATCACATCATGACGTGACGAACCAGGTGTCAACTCATTAACTACCACATCATGACGTGACGAACCAGGTGTCAACTCATCAAATACCACATCATGACATGACGAGCCATGTGTCAATTCATCAAATACCACATCATGACGTGACGAGCCAGGTGTCAACTCATCAAATACCACATCACGAAGTGACGAGCCAGGTGTCAACATATCAAATACCACATCACGAAGTGACGAGCCAGGTGTCAACATATCAAATACCACATCATGACGTGACGAGCCAGGTGTCAACTCATCAACTCCCACATCATGACATGACGATCCAGGTGTCAACTTATCAAATACCACATCACGACGTGACGAGCCAGGTGTCAACTCATCAAACACCACATCATGATGTGATGAGCCAGGTGTCAACTCATCAAATACCACATCACGTTGTGACGAGCCAGGTGTCAACTCATCAAATACCACACCACGACGTGACGGCCAGGTGTCATCTCATCAAATACCCCATCACGACGTGACGAGCCAGGTGTCAACTCATCAACTACCACATCATGACGTGACGAGCCAGTTGTCAACTTATCAAATACCACATCACGAAGTGACGAGCCAGGTGTCAACTCATCAAATACCACATCATGACGTGGCAAGTCAGGTGCCAACTCATCAAATACCACATCATGACGTGACGAACCAGGTGTCAATTCATCAAATACCAAATCACGACGTGACGAGCCAGGTTTCAACTCATCAAATACCACATCATGACGTGACGAGCCAGGTGTCAACTCATCAAATACCACATCACGACGTGACAAAACAGGTGTCAACTCATCAACTACCACATCATGACGTGACGAGCCATGTGTCAACTCATCAAATACCACATCACAACGTGACGAGCCAGGTGCAACTCATCAAATACCACATCATGACGTGACGAGCCAGGAGTCAATTGATCAAATACCACATCATGACGTGACGAGCCAGGTGTCAACTCATCAAACACCACATCACGACGTGACGAGCCAGGCGTCAACTCATCAAATACCACATCATGACGTGACGAGGCAGGCGTCAACTCATCAAATACCACATCATGACGTGACGAGCCAGGTATCAACTCATCAAATACCAAAATACCACATCAGGACGTGACGAGCCAGGTATCAACTCATCAAATACCACATCACAACGTGACGAGCCAGGTTTCAACTCATCAAATACCACATCAGGACGTGACATGACAAGTCAGGTGTCAACTCATCAAATACCACATCATGACGTGAGGAGCCAGGTGTCAACTCATCATTCTTTCAGACTGATCAGGTGATCTGTGTTATATAGGCCATAGCTTGAAGTTGATGTTAGATGCGTTGGTTCAATATTTTTAGTCAATGCAATATCATAGGTAGTAGTTTCCCTTTCAGCTTGAATTGTTTGACCTCTTGTCTCATGACGTGTCAGAAATTCAATTCAATTCAATTCAATTTTAAATTTCACAACACAACAGAAGATAGTTCTTGTTTGACACTGGGTTTTGTCCTGCTTTCATTTATATTTCACGATAAAATCTGGAAGAAATGTGCGTGCGAAATTGTGACGTGATGCGTCTCGACCAGATACCTACAAGCGACGCATTACGTGGAGCAGGGTCTGATAAGGCAATAAGTAATAACTAGAGTACAATTCGGAACAAATTTAGTCACGCAATACTGCAAGTCTCCGACTTAATTTCACGCAAAAAACATTTTTGCCCCTAAATTAACTAAAATTTAGGTGATGTCAACAATTTACTAATTACAAGATACAAAGAAATCTGAAATAAAAACAAACCTGAGGTTTACAAGCATTGGATGTGTGTCATCATCAGGTGAGACCTACTCTACTACAGAGACTTTATGATATCAGCGTAGGAGATGTCTTGTAATACATGCTACATCCTGCTTCTAAGACATAAATAATACTTCATTGCAAAGCAATATAATTATGATTATATCGAGAAAACAGCTGAAAATGACAGCTGTCCACTATATACTTAATATCACTGCACAGTGTACGGTCATGCCTATCTATTTTTAAAACATTCACTCTACTCACTAAGCACGTCCGTAAGTTTAGTAAAAAGTAATAGTAACTTCCCTACGGTCGGTTACTGAGGGGTTATTTTCCGAAGGAAAATAGGTTACAGGAAATTAATCAGTGAGCACAAAGTTATCACTAATTATTTTCGGGCATAGATCCGTTTGCCACTTTGTCCGGGCGCCAGTCTCATGCAGGTCTTGTGCCAGTCTAGTGCAGGTCTGATGCAGTTTTGGCACAAGACCTGCATCAAACCGGCGCTAGACTTGTATTGGACCAGCGCTGCACCCGCGTCCCGCGCTTATTAACCAGCGCTGGACTTGCACCAAACCGGCGCTAGACCTACATTAGGGTAGCACAGGACCTGCATTAGACTGGCGCAGGCCCCGCGTTAAACCGGCGCCAAACCTGCACAAAACTGGCGCCATACCTGCATTAGACCTGCATTAGACTGGCGCCCGGACAAAGTGGCAAACGGATCTATGCTTAACTTCGTCATTTTTCATCCAATCTGGACAAAAAATCCGCGTATTTTCATGTTTATTATTCCGCGAATTTCGCGGGCAAACGCTGGTTTTGAATATTTTCAGTTCAAAAATCAAAATTATTTTATTGTAGTCCATGGAATATTATCAGACAGTTTCAAGGTGATTCTCCAAAAATGTTGGTGGAGACAATTTAGAAGATGTTTTTTGGTCAAAATCATGACAATCAAATTCAAAAATAAGAAGTTACGACGCATTCATGTATCATGTAACTTATAAAGGTGCAAATTGAGTATGTTTTTTGTACGTCAAGCCTCATGGCAACACGCACACAGTGGGAATTGGGAAAAGTGCTCGTGAAGATTAATTGCGCGCGCGTTCATTTCTATTTTAATGCTTTTTTGAGGACGTTGCTCCGTAACTTTTCATCTGATTGGAATTTTTTGAGGCGAAAAAAATATTCAATCAATGAGAATGGTGGTGTTTAAAATTTACGAACGAAGTCCTGCGTAGCAGCACCGAGTGAACTGTGCTGCTAGTATGATTATAATTACAGGTAAACTTGAATTTCAAAGTGCCATAACTCAGAGTCCTAGAAACAAGATTAATGGATTGCAGATTCAAAAATAAGAGTTAACATTGCACAAGAATGTCATGGATAATAGTTAAAACTTGAATAAATGATTCAAAACTTCAATTAGATTATTCAACATAACGAACAAAATGATAAACTGATAAAGGGAAGCGCCAAAACGTTATAAAGTTAAGTGAGCGAGAGTTTTTATAATTTTTTTGTCCTCAAACTGTGCAAAAATACCCCATACAGTATTGGAATATATCAGTATATCTCAATCAAAGCTCAAATTACTCTCAATACGAGTAAAGGAGTTGCTGTCACATCCCATGGCTCGTCGTCTGAAATAAATTCTATGATTGACAACTCAACCTGCGCGAATACATAAAGTGTACACTTTTTGTCAGCTTTGAAAAGTTGAAATATACAAACTTTTCCCACAGCCTTCCGATTGGGAGAGGAATAAATATTTATGCTAGAGATAACAAGAACTGCATGATTTATCTTGAGAAGAGATAAGTCCAATAATGTCATGTTCTATGAGGACCCCTACAAGAGTATACCTTATCGGACATATTTATCACGGACATAACATTCACGCTGAGCACCTCAGCGTGAATATTAATGTCCGTGAAAATTTTGTCTGTGATACCTATGTCCGTGATTTTCAGGTCCGTGAAAATTAAGTCCGGTATTTCCTCCTAAAATTTGTAGGGTAAAGACGCAAAATTTCTGACTTCATCTGTTAAAATGCAGTAACTAATAAAATTTCTAAGGAAATTATACTTCTTTTTCATGCTTAGTACCTGCAATATCCAAATTTATCATATCAATTAACGAAAAATATTGAAAAAATCTTCAATTCAAGTATTTAAATCGTAGAAGAAAATGGGAAAAATCGGGCAGTATCCAAGAAGCCCGACCACCATCGCGGAATTCCGCGCGGAATTCCGTGGTAAAATTCCGCGCGGAATTCCGCGCGGAAAATTCTGCGCGGAATTTTACCACGGAATCGTGTCGGAAGATTCTTGAAGTACTACCCAAAAGGCTGTATATAATAGGAGTGGGTAAATTCATTAATCAATATCAATACAAAATATAATCTGAATCAAACGTCAATGTGCTATCGACTACATAGGTGAATTTATCAGTCATTAAAATTTAAATACGTGAATAAAGCTGACTAAAGGCAACTTAATCAGTGTCAAGGCAAAGAGAGTCAGGGCAAACAAAGGATCGCATAGCAGCATCAAAGAAATGAGACTTATTTTGCACGCGCAAACGCGCGTGTTCCGGCTAAATAAAGGCCGGCTAAATAAAGGCCAATAAGGTAAGAGAAAATCTTCAATTCAAGTATTCACATCGTGGAAGAAAATGGGAAAAATCGAGCCGATAATTTCGAAGTTTTCTTGCAATTTGAAGTTGCTGGATGGAGCGTGAATATTTATATTATGTCCGTAAAGTTCAAGGTCCGTGAAACTAAAGTCCGTGATAATTATGTCCGATAAAGTAAGTGGATCGTGTGTGGTATGATATACTGTTATCTGTTTTAAGGTTTTACAAGAAAACACAATATATAAGCTTTTAAACCGGAACGCTCATACTTTATGGCATATATCAGATCAAAGGCTTTTATAAGTTTATATATTGTGAATAATTCACGAAAGTGAGTGAATTAATCATGGAATAGCATACGAGCTATGCGAGTATGTTATTTCATACCTTATAGTATGAGAGTGAGGTTTTAAAGATTATAAAAAATCCACTAAATACAGACATTATGCTGTGGGTGTGGTGCAAATTGAATATCCAGTGATAAGTATCATCTCCGACGGACAAAAAAAGAATCATTTTTGAACCGTTTTAGCCGGACCCTTGGACAAAACATTTTCAAGTGGTTACCAGATCAAGTATTTCATGCTGTAAAATGACCACTAAATTACTAAAACCCATTTCTCCATTTATTCTTAATTAATAAATTTCATCAAAAGAGTCAAACCCCGGTCATATGATGATTTGGATCGTCATTGAGTTGACGAAGACGTTCCCGTGAATTTAACCCAGCATAAGCCAAGTCATAAAAGAGTCTGAAGACCTAAATCAACTGGCTTTGAATTTGACTGGCCCACTTTTACAGGCCTTTTTTAACCGGCCCATCGGACAAAAATTCAAAGTCATTTTTGTCCTAAGGGGGGTTGAAGCCAAATTTTTTGGAAAACACTTTTTGGCGCACGGGGTTACCATTTTACCATAAAAGAATTTTAAGTCGATATCTCAAAAAATCACTGAGGTATGGCCGAAAAACGTATGCCCATATTTGGCTTGACCACCCCCCCCCCCTTAAGGCCTGGTTAAATAA
This sequence comes from Beroe forskalii, assembly GCA_011033025.1. Taxonomy (NCBI): domain Eukaryota; kingdom Metazoa; phylum Ctenophora; class Nuda; order Beroida; family Beroidae; genus Beroe; species Beroe forskalii. The sequence goes on from WFMF01000420.1 coordinate 6,381, forward strand.
AGTTTCATAAAGGTTGCCGAAACCAAAAAATTGGGACCAGTCCTTTTCCTAGGTTCTCATTTGACCGGTAGTGGATTTTGATGAAAAGTTGCTGGAAAATAGAGCAGTGAGCACAAGTTTCCACGTGGATGTGATGTAGAAATCACTTTTTTCTTATGTTATGAATAACTTGAGTCTTGATGTTTCATTGATAAGTATTTGGTAGGCTTCCACTGTGTTACTTAGAGCTTCCTCGATCATAATATAATAGTTTAGCGGAATATAAGTTCATTATTATTATTATTAATATTATCATTATTTTGAGATAATATCAAAATAATAATAAGTTAAGATACTGACTAGTTTCATTTTTCCAGCCGTCCCAATCTTCTCTTCTGTCACTACTGTTATCGCTCGAGCCATGTCTACCTTTTAAAACTCCATATATGATCCCCAAAGATAAGCTTAGAAAAATTGCTGTCGTAATCGACACAATCGCCGATATTCTAGCAACCTGCAAGAAAAAGCATAAGTCGTGATCAAGGGACTGGATAATATAGAGTATAGAGACATTGAATTGATAAACAAGTTTATGCCACAAATTGGGAATTTCTGACGGTTCCAAGTAGGTCATAGTTACTCAAATGTTGCTAGATATGTTCTAGGAGGTGTATCAAATCATACAGTATCCGTACGACGTGTGGTAATCGCCTCAGAAAGTGGAACCAAGTGTATTTTAAAATGTGTCAAGATTGTAAGCATATACGCTAAAAAGTGTCATGATTGCATAAGCATATTAACTGAGGCCAGAGTTAACCAGGACAGTCATTAAGTTGTTATAGGTATGTCTTGACAATGAATTGATATTGTTGATAGGTTGTTAGGGTCAGGTTGCCACACGTTTATGCCAGTATTTTGGCATTGATGACAGTTCCAAGCCAGTCTTAAGTACTCAAATAATTTTTATATATGTTTTAGAAAGTCTATTTAATGATGCTATATCTGTACGATGCCTGGTATTTGCTTCAGAAAGCAGAACAGAGTGTATTTGAAAAAACGTGGGAAAAGTATCAAGGTTGTACGCATATACACAAAAAAGTTTCAGGATTTTAAGCATCTTAACTGAGGCTAGAGTCAGACTAAGGGACTGGTATCCCGCTGTGGGGCTTCAGAACCCTTGGTAGGGGAGGGACTGGTATCCCGCTTGGGGCTTCAGAACCTTTGGTAAGGGTGGGACTGGTATCCCGCTATGGGGCTTCAGAACCCTTGAGTTGATGTGTGACCTTTGAGTTGGTGTGGCAAGTTGGTGTGGCGAGTTGATGTCTTTTGGGAATTTTGTGTTTTTAAGTGGACGCACAGTTTGATCAGATGGGTATCAATCCGTTTTCCCGCAATGGCAGGGGGTTATGGAATATGGAAGTTGTCCACTTGGGACTATTGCCACTATGGCAAGGTTGTCTGGACTCTGGTGCACGCTTGGTGCTATTTCCGCTATGGACTAGGCTGTATCTGCGGCATTCCGGCTGCCATGGGACATCAGCAGCAGTCCCGCCGCAGAGGGACCCCACTGGGTACGGGGAGCCAACTCCCATACCCAGTCTACCTACCAGAGATCGACATTGGGGAGCCTGCGGGGACTCTCGATCATCTGCTACGACAGGGGCTTGCACGAGACGGTCTGACTGAGACTGGCTGCGCCATGTCGCAGTACTAGGCGACCGCCCCCCTCTGATCCATTGAAATTGCCATTCAATTTGGTGTCCCACAACTCACAAGGATCCGTTTTTGGTCCAATTTTATTCAACATCTATATTAGATCTATTCACAAGACAAAAAATTCTGTTCTGTTCAATGTTCATGGATTTGCTGATGATCACTAAGTCTTCAAGTCTATTAAACCAAATGGAGAATATAAGATCATGGCAACTGACATACCTCTCTGCTTTAAAACCATAAATGAGTGGATGAGTTCCCACTACTAGTAACGTTAAATATAGCATTCTTAGCAAGTTTGAGAATAAAGAGAACGACAAAGTAAGATGTCAAAAATTTCATTACGAAAATAATGACACTATTTTACAAAGCTTTGTAAAATAGTGTCATTATTTTCGTAATGAAATTTTTGACATCTTACTTTGTCGTTCTCTTTATTCTCAAAATTCCCACTACCTTTAACTAAATCCAGGCAAAACAGAGATTATTGTAATCGGAAGTGACGGAGTACAATCAAAACTAGAAATTAATGGACTTTTTCTTACTCCTGAGGTCTGCGTGAGATTTTTTTCAACTGCAAACTGCAAAGAACTTGGGAATCTTCCTGGACTCATCTCTCACATTTACTCCTCAAATAGACAAACCTAAAGTCAAATGTCTTCACAGCCTCAGAAAATCAGCCAAGACGATATCTTTCCTTTCCTAGAAGCAAATGCAGCAACTAGTCCAAGCTATAGTTATCTCTTCACTTGAGTAGTGCAACTCATTGTATTATGGGATTGGGCCTCACTAAAAAATTTTAAGAAACTTCAAAACATACAAAACAGAGCTTGTGCAATAATCCTCAATCTGAAAAAGAGGGACCCTAAAACTGAGCATCTCAAATCACTTCACTGGCTCAAAGTACCTGAGAGAATCGAATTTAAGATCCTATTAACTGTTTACAAAATCATAAATGGAAAGGCACCAAACTATCTCATTCATCTCATAAACTACAATTATATCAGTGGAAGTAGGACCACCATTAAAACCATATCTACCAAAAACTAGAATGGGATCCAGAGTATTTGTTTGTTGTGCCCCAAAGCTATGGAACAATTGCCACTAAAGTTGAAATCATGCTCATCCATGAACGAACTTAAAACTCATTTGAAAACATATTTGTTTACTAGATCATATTAAAGGGATGTTCTCTTAGTAGGTGCATAATTCGAAATGCATACTTTTTATCTGATTATTTTCGTCACATTGAAACTTTTATTGGATAAGATCTTGACCTGAGAGTCCGCTAATATTTTGGTTGATTGTAGTTATCTAAGGAGACAACTTGTTTTTAAAGTATCCCACACAGTTGTGCAAAGAAACTTTGTAATTCAATATTTTGTTACCTCGTTACTGTGTATAAGCTACCTTATTTTATTATTGAACTACTGGGAGAGATTGGCTAAGCTGAAATTGATGGGCAGACTGGAGGTTCGCCGACTTCTCCCAGAGGACCACTATAGATGTCCACTAGAGGACCACTAGAGGACCACTATAGAATACCACTACAGGACACTGCAGGACCACTGGAGGACACTAGAGGACCACTATAAGTCGGCGAACCTCCAGTCTGCCCAAAACTGTAGAGTGTAGAACCAAGTACCGAGCACAATTAAAGCAATCGAAAAATTTGACATGTTTAAAACTAGTTTTGTCGAAATATAATGCTTTGATTCCGTACAAGCCTCCGGTCGTCGGTTACAGCTGCAGCTGGTCTAACTTTCTGGTTGACTACTCACCAACGCGGTGGTCGGACCTCTGATGACCCTACGACTATACGAAAACTCTTCCGAGATTGTCACCAAGATAGATTGGCTAGTTACAACTAAATAATATCTTTCCTGCGGTAAAAACTCTCTGGTAGATGGCGTTATGCTCTATCAAAAACAACAGAAGACCGAAATTTACGAAATCGACCTCGGACCCCTTAATTATTTGATGCTAAACTACTAAATATTGTTAGAGATTAGTTAAAATGTAGTACACACCTTTGCTGACATTTTGGCTCCACTGAGATCGCCGTGTTTCATGCGGTCACTTGATTCTTTGGATTTTATTAATGCATAAATTCCCAAAGGAAAGAAGAGTAAAATTGATAGCCACAATAAGAGTTTATTTGTAGAAATCTGCTGGTCTCTGAGCAAAACCTGTAGAATAGAATAATAATGCGATACAGAAGTCTTGGTAACTTAGTAAGCCAACAGCCATATTTTCATTTTTTAAATTCCCAATATTTTCCCTCCCAAATCGCCCTTCAGTGGGGTCGAGGGTAGGTCCAAGGTCGAATTCCGTTTTTTTCCGCCAGCTACCAGTATGTTTTTACTCCATTAAAAACATTGTTCCCAGTCAAAGTTATGAATTTTTTCCCTCTCCAATTGCGTTTTTGTTTTACGAAAAGGTAATGAAAGGGATAGCAGAGATCGTGATTTGGAGGATTGTGGGAGAATTTGTGTATACTACCTTTATCCGTACTGTTAATTCTGAAAAGTTCCCGGGTGGGGGAGAAATCTCTTAATTTGGGGGAGAAATCTCGGGCATAGATCCGTTTGCCACTTTGTCCAGGCGCCAGTCTAATGCAGGTCTAGCGCCGGTTTAATGCAGGCCTAACGCCAGTCTAGTGCAGGTCTAATGCAGGTTTGGCGCCGGTTTTGTGCAGGTTTAGCGCCGGTTTAGCGCGGGGCCAGCGCCAGTCTAATGCAGGTCCTGTGCCACTCTAATGCAAGTCTAGCGCCGGTTTGGTGCAGGTCCAGCGCCGGTTGAGCGCGGGTACAGCGCTGGTGCAATGCAGGTCTAGCGCCGGTTTAATGCAGGTCTTGTGCCAGTCTAGTGCCACTCTAATGCAGGTCTAGCGCTGGTTTGGTGCAGGTCCAGCGCTGGTTTAGCGCGGGTGCAGCGCTGGTCCAATGCACCTCGGATGCTATCTCAATATAACTTATGCATTTCATACAGATTTGGCGCCGATTAGATTATGCAGGTTTGACGTCTTTTCATGAATGTTTGGCGCCGTTTTAATGCAGGTGCAACGCCATTCCATTGCGGGTTTGGCGCCGGTTTCATGCAGGTTTAGCATGTTCAATTCTATGCCCCATGACTCCTCATAATAATAATGAATAATGGTTACCGGTGGTAACTAACGTACTTCATCATTGTTACCGGTGGTAACTAACATACGTTACCATGGTTACCGATGGTAACTTACGTACATTACCATGGTTATCTGTGGTAACTGACGAACGTTGCCATAGTAACCGGTGGTTACTAACGTACGTTACCATGTTTACCGACCTGGTAACTAACGTGGGTTACCATGGTTACCGATGGTAGCTAACGTACGTTACCATGGTTACCGAATACCGGTGATAACTTAGGTGGGTTACCATGGTTACTGATGGTAACTAACGTGGGTTATCATGGTAAACGGTAGTAACGTATGTTACTATGGTTACCGATGGGAGCTAACGGACGTTACCATGGTTACCGATGGTCCCTAACGGACGTTACCATGGCTAACGGTGGTAACTAACCTGCATTGGAATGGCGTTGCACCTGCATCAAAACAGCGCCAAATATGCATGAAACGACGTCAAACCTTCATAATTTAATCGGCGCCAAATCTGTATAAAATGCATAAGTAATATTGAGATAGCATCCGAGGTGCATTGGATCCCAGCGCTGCACCCGCGCTAAACCAGCGCTGGACCTGCACCAAACCGGCGCTAGACCTGCATTAGAGTGGCACTAGACTGGCACAAGACCTGCATTAAACTTGCGCTAGACCTGCATTGCACCAGCGCTGTACCCGCGCTCAACCGGCGCTGGACCTGCACCAAACCGGCGCTAGACTTGCATTAGAGTGGCACAGGACCTGCATTAGACTGGCGCTGGCCCCGCGCTAAACCGGCGCTAAACCTGCACAAAACCGGCGCCAAACCTGCATTAGACCTGCACTAGACTGGCGTTAGACCTGCATTAAACCGGCGCTAGACCTGCATTAGACTGGCGCCTGGACAAAGTGGCAAACGGATCTATGCCCGAAATCTCTATGGTGGTTATGATTGGTGGTTATGATTTAGGGCATAAAAATTTTTTGATACGGGCAGATTTTTGAATAAAGCCTTAGAAGTGAAAAAAAGGAATGTTCAAAGTTGACTGTTGTCCCAAAAATGGTCAAAAATGACCATTTTCAAGGAGAAAGTTTAAAACGTTTAAATGATACGAAAAAGTTTAAAATCAGACGCTTTCGAAAATCATGTGATTTGCGTCGTCAGCTGGAAATGGAAGGTGAGTGTGCTCATAAATGATAATGAGTGGTGTCGAGGGGAGGGAGATGAGCGGGAGGTCAGGTTTGTCCTGGTGACGGGATAATCAAATACAATATCACTATCTTATATATAAAGTAAAGTCACACGTGAATAATGTTTGTGCCGCCGTATACAATTAAATTTGAGCTTGCCAAGAAACTATCAAGAGAAACAAAGGCTAAGCCGGGCTAAGTCGCGCCGTTGCTAAGGATACAGATATTCTGCACGTGCAGATTATGATCAATTCTATGCGAGTACTTTCTGATACGTTGTTGATTGCTGCGTTTTAGCGTTTGAACGAACGAAGTGTTTACTGTTTTCAATTGAAATTCAGGATCTGGAAATAGAGAACGGGTATGGCTTGCATCGTGGAGGCTATTTCCGATGGCATCTATTCATAAATCTGTGGCAGACGTCAGTCGATTTGAAGCAATGTTGAGTTGATAATATAAACGGAAATAAATGTCAATGTAGAGCAATTCAAGATTGGCCAAAAGCAAAATCAAATTGAATCGGATTTAGGCATTGCGAATTTGGAAAACTGCTCTTGCCGTGAATCAATGCTTAATTCAACGTTCAGTATGAGTACCATACTCGGTTTTAATTTTCAGATTTGACTTCATGATACAATCGAAAATTATAATTATCAAAACTTGCCCGGTCCAGCATTACTAAAAGTTTAACCAACGAATTTGCTCCTTCATAAATTTTTTGATGAGCTTTATAGTATTTGGTTCTGTATTATCTAGCGAGTCCAACGGGCCTGCTAGTATAACAATAAAAAGAACGACATCGAAATCCTCAAATCCCTGCCTCAGTGCCTCACAGATCTTATCTCGACTTCACAGAGCACGCTGCCATCTAAAACGAGGAAACCTACACTTAACAGGACAGACAGCGCCCCCAAGTGCAGTCCCCTCTGGAATCCTATTCTCCCTAGGATTTCCGCTACCTTCAAACCCACAGACTCCACTACTTGTCTTGAAATCGCGACTTCGCCTGTGGTTACATTGCCCACAAACTTCTAATGCAATAACAGTACAAAATTTATAACAAGACAGTGTCTTGTTATAAATTTTGTATTGTTATTGCGTTAGAAGTTTGTGCGCAATGTAACCACAGGCGAAGTCGCGGTTTCAAAAATTCATAACTTCGACTAGGATCAGGAACAATATTTTTCAAGAGGAAAATACCTACTGGTAGCTGGCGTCTCCTTCTATCAGTTACAACATCAACCCGGAAACTGACCTCGGACCCGGCCCCCTAAATGCTAAACGTTGGAAAAAGGGTCCCAAAAAAACAAGATGAAGTCATAGGTTTAATTCACCAGGTGCGCGCGTTGCTTTGACTTTACGCTGTAAGGCGTGTTAAATGTACATGCATAAGTGGGCAAGGGGGGGGGGGGGCAAGGGGGGTTTTCGGGGTGCCGATGGCCAAAATGGAGTTTTTGGCTAGAAATGATAGAGGAGTATCGTAGCTACCAGAAAAACTTTACGGAATGAAAAAATCTTGTTCTTAGCCTGAGTCATGCGATTTTGAAAATCGGAATTTGCCTGTAATTACAGTACGCGCGCAAATTTCTATCACGATTTGCCGAAAATGATCTTAGAAATCTATCTCCTCCTACATTTTTTAGAGAATCGTCATCAAACTTTCCAGATATGTTCTAGGAATTAAAATGAAGAGGTTTGATTTAGGCCTTTAAACCGAAAATATTTGATTTTGAAATTTGGAGGTGCCAAATTTTGATGATTTTTGGCGGGTTTAAAATTTCAAAATCGAATATTTTCGGTTTAAAGGCCTTAAACAAAAATCTACTAAACAAAACTCCATTTTGGCCATCGACACCCCGATGACCCCCCTGCCCCCTTAAGGGGGGGCTGCGGTCGTGTTACGGTTGTTTGTTGTTTCTGATAAGGGAGAATGCCAGTTACCAGTAGGTTCTTACCCATGTAAAAATATTGTTGCTAGCCGAAGTTATGAATTTTTCAAATCGTGATTTCGCCTGTAATTACAGTGCGCGCGCAAAACTTTCGACGCATTTCGCCAAAAATTAACTTTGAAAGTTTAAAATCTATCTCGTCCTACAGTTTTTGAGGAAACCCCTTGCAACTTGGTAGTTATGCTCTAGGGCATAAAACAAAACTTTTGATCAGTCAGATTTTCGAAGTGAAAATATGAATTTTCAAAGTTGGCTACTGTCCAAAAATTGGTCAAAAATGACGATTCACAAATTTCAAAAGCCCATATTTTCACTTCTGAAGCCTAAATTAAAAATCTGGCCGATAAAAAGTTTTATCTTTTGCCCTAGAACATAACTACCAAGTTTCAAAGGGGTTTCCTCAAAAACTGTGGGAGGAGATAGATTTTAAAGATGATTTTTGGCAAATTGCGTTAGAAGTTTGCGCGCGCACTGTAATTACAGTCAAAATCGCGATTTGAACAAGAATTGCGCCCGCGCCTGCATGCTCAATTCATATTTGTCCCGTTGCCGTGTTTAGCAGGCGCTTCATTTCCCTCTCCAACGTATTTGAATTATCGTGCGCATTTGATGGCACGTGGGTGAATTCCGTCCGATACACGTGCCAAATGATTGCACGCGCTCCCGCCAATTCATAGAACTCTTTGTAGAATTGGCCATTTTGCTTGCGCGCCATTTCATTACCAAAAGTCCCATTTTTGTTACGCATAACATTTTCTTTGATGTTGATATCGAATGACAAACCATTGTACAATTGTTGCTCTTTCTGGTTCATGTTGTATCACATCGTCCCTTTACATGATTTCAAGATATGGAAAAGATTGAAAGGTACTTCATACTGTTCACGATTCTGATATGATAACCGAGACAAATTTTTCATCAAAAGCCATGGTCATCATTGATCGCACTCAAATTGCTCATTGTCAATTGTTTCTAAGCTACAAGATCACTTGATATCCAATAAAAATGAAAATATTGATGAAGAATTCCGTGACAGCGTGACAGTTGATAGATATTTATCCCTTCTTATCCAATATCCACGGGCCTGGGCCACGTCATTGACATTAATAAATAAATTTTTAAAAAGGAATCAAAATTTTCAAGGTTAGGATCACTGGAGCATTGAACCCAAATAGCTGTTAGCTAGCTGCTGTGAGAACTGCACACGATGCCACTACACCAAACTGAGACAATTCACCGGCGCGAATGATTTTATAAAGGAGCAGTTGGTTAATGCACCTTGTGCCTGTAATGGTACCTTGTTGACGAAATCTCCCTCAAATATGAGGACATCTCCCTCAAATTTGTGGACAACTCCCTCAAATTTTGTGGACATATCTCCCTCAAATTTTCCGGGCACTTTCCAGAAATTACAGTAGTTGTATTGCAAATCTGGACCTGCTATACACATATCCCATTTCTCACCTTCCCAAACACGATCTCTGCTAACCCTCTCATTTGCCTTTTTGTAAAACAAAAACGCAATTGGAGAGGGAAAAATTCATAACTTCGGCTATAGGAACAATATTTTTACATGGGGTTAAAAGTATAAACCTACTGGTAGCTGGCGTTCTCCTCTATCAGAAACAACGAGAACCCGAAAACCGACCTCAACGAAGAATCTGCCATTTCGTATTTTGGAAATGTTTCAACTGCTGAAATTTATATTTAATTTTCTCAATGGAATTTTCGAGTTCAGTAAAAAAAGTTTACGGCAAAAGACTATTAATTTTTCCCTCCCCATTGGCCTATTTGTGAAACAAATTAAAGGGCTGACGAAGATTTTGTGTCGTAAAATCTTAGAAGCGATTTGGGCTATGGATGGGAGGAAAAGGCTTCGGTTCTGTACTTAGTGCCAAACTGCATAAAAATTCGATTGTAAAATGAATCTGAAGTTCTAGAAATACGATGGTCGATTTGAAAGACAAATATTGCTTTTCGAACAAGCGACAATATTGAAACAAAAAAAGAGGGCATGAAATTTGAAAAATTAACGACTGTTATAAAGTACTGATTATGATGTCAGTCAATATCATCAAATCAGTGTCATGATCTAAAATCTATGCTTGAATTTCATAAATTCCTCATCACGAAATTTCAATTTTTTGATGACCACTCAGCCAATAACTAATTGACAAGAAAAGTGTCGATGATAATGTGGCAAAGTGCATAAGTGATCTTAGGCTTAACGAAACTGCTTCGTTTAGTATAAACATTCAAGAAAATACAGCGCATGAATAAACGGTGACACAACCTGATGCGAAACTTAAACTAATTCAACAAAATGCTAAAATGGCGCAAAATCTACAACAACTGAATACAACAACTTGGTCCGTATAGTAAGAACGCGCGCGCAAGAGTTTTAGAAGAAATGGCACGTGCCAATGCATGTTCTCGGCGGTCGCGTGCAGTATCGGCAATCGAAGCAATACTTTCACTACGACTGAGCGTTGTACCATGATGATAAAGTAACTTCAAGCATCGCGGGGGAGGGAAATTAAGCGCCTGTATTAAAGTATTAATACGGGAACAACGGACGAACAAAAATTGTGCCTGCAGGCGCAATTCTTGTTATCACTATGATACGAGAAAAAGGTAAGAGCTGAACGTGAACATTTTGCTCCATTGTGAAAATGAGCGACAATTTTTTCAACGCATGGGGCCAGTCTCTCAGATATTTTTTCCTTCCCACTGGCCTTTTTGTCTTACCTACTACCTCCACAGTGGTAACCATGCAGACATCCAATCAGAGAGCAATGTTTGCACGCGCCACGACCGTTGTCCATGCCCGCATATTATAATCTGTGCCAGCAGTTTATGTACAATTTGTTCCTTTGAGAGTTCAGAGTTTCAGAAAGCATATGAATTTACACGTGAGGCAGAATTTGGCCAATGTGCCGGCTAGAGAGTAGAGTGAATGATTATAATGTTCTGATTGGGCGGTTATCAGAACATCGCTCATTCACTCATGTGGCAATCAGAACTTCATTACTTAAATTTTAATAACAAAAGTAGGAAACAACCATTTCAGGGAATAAAAATGATCCCATTGTTGTGATATGAAAATAATAGCTGCTGAAAAAGAATCGTTGAAGTTCTGTTCGAAGAAATAAGTTGAACCAATTCCAAAAAAAGTATATATCATTGAATCAAGAGGATCCTCATGATTCAATGATTAATACATTAGGTCGTACTAGTGAATTTCGACGGCACACCTGCGACACAACTGCGACACAACTGCGACACAACTGCGATACACCTGCGACACACCTGCGACATACCTACGACACACCTGCGACACACCTGCGACACAACTCAAACATAAGTTCTATCGTTATTGTGATACAACTACGGCACACCTGCGACACACCTACGACACACTGCGACACAACTCAAACATAAGTTCTATTGTCATTGGGGATCGTTCACATATTACGTAATCTATTTTTGGCAGATTTTAACTCCCCCCCCGCCCCCTCGTAATCAAGTTTACAGTAGTTGTATTTGTTACATTAACATGTAACGTAATCATTCCGAAACCCCCTCACTCCCCCTAGGTGATTACGTAATATGTGAACGATCCCTTGTGATACACCTACGACACACCTGCGACATACCTACGACACACCTACGACACACCTATGACACACCTGCGACACAACTGCGACACAATTCAAACATAAGTTCTATTGTTATTGTGATACACCTACGACATACCTACGGACGGTTACCACTAACGGACAGTTTAAGTTACCAGTCAGTATAGGTAAACCAATGAACCCCTGCTGACCCCTGGTGAACCCTCACTGACCCCCTACTGACCCCGTGGTGAATCTCAACTGACCCCATACTGACCAATTCCTGATAATTTTTCTAGCACTTATCATGACTGTTAAAAAGTGCTTAAAATATCACTCAGCCTTATGATGACACTTAACTCTTCAATAACCAGTCGGTCCCATAGCACCATAAACGCACTCAAAGTTAATAAGTCATATGTTATTCAAGTCAGTAATTTGTTGGTCAAGTCAGTCAAGTCAATTTAGTCGAGTTAGTTCGATCAAGTCAGTCAAGTCAGTCAAGTCAGTCAAGTCAGTCAAGTCAGTCAAGTCAGTCAAGTCAGTCAAGTCAGTCAAGTCAGTCAAGTCAGTCAAGTCAGTCAAGTCAGTCAAGTCAGTCAAGTCAGTCAAGTCAGTCAAGTCAGTCAAGTCAGTCAAGTCAGTCCAAGTCAGTCAAGTCAGTCAAGTCAGTCAAAGTCAAGTCAGTCAAGTCAGTCCAAGTCAGTCAAGTCAGTCAAGTCAGTCAAGTCAGTCAAGTCAGTCAAGTCAGTCAAGTCAGTCAAGTCAGTCAAGTCAGTCAAGTCAGTCAAGTCAGTCAAGTCAGTCAAGTCAGTCAAGTCAGTCAAGTCAGTCAAGTCAGTCAAGTCAGTCAAGTCAGTCAAGTTGGTTGGGTTAGTCGAGTAAGTAAAGTTAGGCTAACGTGACTAACTTGACTTGACTAGACTGACTTGACTCACTTACCTGTGAGTGCGTTTATGGTCTTATGGACATTTGAAGTGCTTTTAACTTTTTAAAACAGTCATGATAAGTGTTAGAATAATGATCAGGAATTGGTCAGTAGGGGGTCAGTTCACAGTTGAGGTTCACCACGGGGTCAGTAGGGGGTCAGTGAGGGTTCACCAGGGGTCAGCAGGGGGTTGGTATATACTATGCTGACTGGTAACTCAAACTGTCCGTTAATTATTAACCGTCTGTAGGTATGTCGTAGGTGTATCACAATAACAATAGAACGTATGTTTGAGTTGAGTCGCAGTTGTGTCGCAGTTGTGTCGTAGGTGTGTCGCAGGTATGTCGTAGGTGTGTCGCAGTTGTGTCGCAGGTGTGTCGTAGGTGTGTCGCAGGTGTGTCGTAGGTATGTCGCAGGTGTGCCGTAGTTGTATCACAATACCGATAGAACTTATGTTTGAGTTGTGTCGCAGCTATGTCGCAGGTGTGCCGCAGGTGTGCCGCAGGTGTGTCGCAGGTATGTCGCAGGTGTGTCGCAGGTATGTCGCAGGTATGTCGCAGGTGTGTCGTCGAAATTCACTCGTACGACCATACATTAATCAATGATCATCTCGAAGTACCTGAAAAAAATCACCGTTATTCATATCAAAGACGTACGGCGTATTCATAAGTACTGTAGGCAAATCCGTGCGCAGGATTCAACAAACTGCAAACGTATAGAATGTTAGTAGACTGTAGAGGGGTTCTAGATAATTAGGCAGAAGTTCTCTAGAATGTGGGTAGACTGTAGAGGGGTTCGAGATAATTAGGTAGAAGTTCTCTAGAATGTGGGTAGACTGTAGAGGAGTTCTAGATAATTAGGCAAAAGTTCTCTAGAATGTGGATGGACTGTAGAGGGGTTCTAGATAATTAGGTAGAAGTTCTCTAGAATGTGGGTAGACTGTATAAGGGTTCTAGATAATTAGGCAGAAGTTCTCTAGAATGTGGGTAGACTGTAGAGGGGTTCTAGATAATTAGGCAGAAGTTCTCTAGAATGTGGGTAGACTGTAAAGGGGTTCTAGATAATTAGGTAGAAGTTCTCTAGAATGTGGGTAGACTGTGAAGGGGTTCTAGATAATTAGGCAGAAGTTCTCTAGAATGTTAGTAGACTGTAAAGGGGTTCTAGATAATTAGGCAGAAGTTCTCTAGAATGTGGGTAGACTGTAGAGGGGTTCTAGATAATTAGGCAGAAGTTCTCTAGAATGTGGGTAGACTGTAGAGGGGTTCTAGATAATTAGGCAGAAGTTCTCTAGAATGTGGGTAGACTGTAAAGGGTTCTAGATAATTAGGCAGAAGTTCTCTAGAATGTGGGTAGACTGTAAAGGGGGAGATAATTAGGCAGAAGTTCTCTAGAATGTGGGTAGACTGTAGAGGGGTTCTAGATAATTAGGCAGAAGTTCTCTAGAATGTGGGTAGACTGTAGAGGGGTTCTAGATAATTAGGTAGAAGTTCTCTAGAATGTGGGTAGACTGTAGAGGGGTTCTAGATAATTAGGCAGAAGTTCTCTAGAATGTGGGTAGACTGTAGAGGGGTTCTAGATAATTAGGCAGAAGTTCTCTAGAATGTGGGTAGACTGAGGGGTTCTAGATAATTAGGGTTCTCTAGATAGACTGTAGGGCAGATGTTCTCTAGAATGTGGGTAGACTGTAGAGGGGTTCTAGATAATTAGGCAGAAGTTCTCTAGAATGGGTAGGTAGAGGGTTAGACTGTAGAGGGGTTCTAGATAATTAGGGTTCTAGAAGCAAGAAGTTCTCTAGAATGTGGGTAGACTGTAGGGGTTCTAGATAATTAGGCAGAAGTTCTCTAGAATGTGGTAGACTGTAGAGGGTTCTAGATAATTAGGCAGAAGTTCTCTAGAATGTGGGTAGACTGTAGAGGGTTCTAGATAATTAGGCAGAATGAAGTTCTCTAGAATGGGTAGACTGTAGAGGGTTCTAGATAATTAGGCAGAAGTTCTCTAGAATGTGGGTAGACTGTAAAGGGGTTCTAGATAATTAGGCAGAAGTTCTCTAGAATGTGGGTAGACTGTAGAGGGGTTCTAGATAATTAGGCAGAAGTTCTCTAGAATGTGGGTAGACTGTAGAGGGGTTCTAGATAATTAGGCAGAAGTTCTCTAGAATGTGGGTAGACTGTAAAGGGGTTCTAGATAATTACTAATTAGGCAGAAGTTCTCTAGAATGTGGGTAGACTGTAGAGGAGCTGTAGATAATTAGGCAGAAGTTCTTTAGAATGTGGGTAGACTGTAGAGGAGCTGTAGATAATTAGGCAGAAGTTCTTTAGAATGTGGGTAGACTGTAGAGGGGTTCTAGATAATTAGGTAGAAGTTCTCTAGAATGTGGGTAGACTGTAGAGGAGTTCTAGATAATTAGGCAAAAGTTCTCTAGAATGTGGGTAGACTGTAGAGGGGTTCTAGATAATTAGGCAGAAGTTCTCTAGAATGTGGGTAGACTGTAAAGGGGTTCTAGATAATTAGGCAGAAGTTCTCTAGAATGTGGGTAGACTGTAGAGGAGTTCTAGATAATTAGGCAGAAGTTCTCTAGAATGTGGGTAGACTGTAAAGGGGTTCTAGATAATTACTAATTAATGAACGATGTGGTTCTTTAATGACAATTTTTCGTCGTTCTTATCTTTAGACTGTAAATTTGATTGGGTAGTAGTGCTGTGAAGTTTTAAACTTTACAACACTACTTTATACAATCAAATTTGAGACCTGAAGATGTCGTAGAACGACGAAATTGATTGTCATTAAAGAACCACATCGTTTATATTTGTATCTGTACCATTGAGTCAAAAGAGAATTAATAAATTACTCATCAATTGTAATCATGCGACTCTTATTCAATGACCCGATCTGTGAAATCAATTACTAATTAGGCAGAAGTTCTCTAGAATGTGGGTAGACTGTAGAGGAGCTGTAGATAATTAGGCAGAAGTTCTTTAGAATGTGGGTAGACTGTAGAGGGGTTCGAGATAATTAGGCAGAAGTTCTCTAGAATGTGGGTAGACTGTAGAGGGGTTTTAGATAAGGCAGAAGTGTTCTAGATGAGAACAGAGGGGTTTTAGATTATGGCACCATGGTTCTAGATAACGCCCTAGGGCAGATTGTATAATGAATAAAGGTTTTAGTTGTGGTTAGCGGAAAAAGACCTCTAGAAAAAAGAAGTCGATAAACTGATAAAGAATGAAAAGTCACAAAAACACACCATAAACCTTATGCATGAAATAGGCCGAGTATCAACAGCACTAGCATATCCCGTGTGGTGTATAATTTATGCTTCCTGGCAATTCGCGCAACAAAATGTGGCACTTGAATGTGGTCAATTCACCAGCCTAAGACAAGGTTATGACGAAATGTTCACGCACCTTATATCTCTGCTCAGCCATTGAGAGGACTAATGAAATAACATAAACTTCTTTGACTAATGGTAGGTTCAAAGAGTCAGACAACGCACTCACTTATATCCGAGTTTAAGGTGACGTTTGCACGCAGTATTGGTGTCTCACATCGCCTGGCTTTTTCCGAGTCCATTCAGTGCTAACTCTCCACGGAGGGGTAAGTTTACCGCAAATTTACCGGAATTTTACCGAAAGTGTGGGTGTTCACAAAGCTATATAACAGTATGCTGCCCAGCGACCAATCCGGTCCAGTAGTACAATGGCATGAACAATGCCCAATACTAGTGATTTGTTAAAAAGCAGTGCTGCTGCGGCTTTCACCGGAACAGTTAGCGGTTTGAAATGCTAGTAATTCTCCATTATAAATCGTGATAATGACGTCACTTCGAACCGCCAATCAGATTCATCCGCGCGACTTATGATAGTACTGATCTCTTGTTACGAGAAAAATATATCGCTGCGTAGAGTAGTGACTTGCGAGCAGAAAAATATAGGCAAACAAATGATAGTTTTGATACTTTAATTCTTGAATTTAAGCGATTTTATCGGTCTTATTATGCTTTATTTCTTAGAAAACAAAACCCTGCAGATGCCTCCTAGCGAAATCATTGGTCAATCACAATAGTAGGATGAGCTACGACAATTGGTCACTCTTGGAGTTGGTTATAGAAACAAACCAAATTTTGATGCCGCAACTGATAAACCAGAGGATATAGCTCGAGGAGTTGATCGTGTGTAAGTGTGTCGTGGATTATATCATACACCTCTAAAGCTTATTTTAACGACCGTGTAAGTTTGGTTATACGGTCTCAACTGAATTACAGTGCAAAAAAGCTTAATACAAAATTCCATTTTATAAGGGAGCACTCAAAAATTCACTCAAGGGGGGGGGTCAACCCTAATATTCTGGAAAGCACGAATTTGGGATAGGAGTTGACCAGGACGGCCTGAACGTGTAACACCATTTTGGTGGTGGTTTCGAGTCCATAGGTCTAACATTGCCCATGTGAAGCCTCAGAGCAAAATAAGGGGTCCAAAAATCGAAACGGAAGGAGATAAAGCTTAGTTTTAATTTTATTAGTGTATTTGTTTGTCAAAATCGGTTGAAAAATGGCCAGGTTATGGCCTTGCAAAGCATGACATGCACCAAAGTGGCAGTTGGCCTATATAAATTAATATTGGACCTAAAGGTGGCCAGATTGGCCACATTTTTGGAGATATTAGCTTCAAACTTGTTTCGCCCATCGCTTTGGTCAAAAGTGATGGGCGAACCGAATTTTAAGTAAATTATAAGTAAACTAAAAGGCCCGTTGGGCCTGGAGATACACAGCTCGGTGCTGCTACGCAGCACTTTATCGCAGAATGCAAATTTCGACCTTCGCAATTCTGATTTGAATACTTTTTACCGCATCAATAAATCCCAATCCGTTCAAACTTCCAAAAGTTACGGAGCAACGTAATCAAAACAGCATTTATCAGAAATGAACGCACGCGCAATTCGCCAATTCATCTGCACGTATAACCATAGCAACATGTACAACTAAATCCATACTGCACGTGGACGCCCTAGAATGTGTCTACAAAAGACGTTACCACGTAAAAAATACAGAAAATGGGATTTTATAATACAGATCGGACCTTATTTGGCCATTTTAGCCCAAAAAACCTTCAAAAATCCACAAAATGGCCATATCTTAAAACCCGTTTTTCCAAAGTGTCATACACTCAAAGGCTACGAATAATATTTTTGCATGATTTTTTTTGCATAAGTTAGAAGACTTGATTCCTCAGAAACAAATATAATTTTCGATTAAGGCCTCAAAAATTTTTGAGCACATTTGGCGCAAATTTTTGCGCCAAAATTGGAGGCCAAAATTAAAAATCCGGCTCTTTTTGTTTCTGAGGAAATTAGCCTTCTAAGTTATGCAAAAAGAATGATGCAAAAATATTATTCGTAGCCGAAGTTATGAGCCTTCGAAGGTGGAATACTTTGGAAAAATCGGGTTTTGAGATATGGCCATTTTTGTGGACCTTTGAAGGTTTTAAGTTTTTATGGCCAAATGAGGTCCGATTTACTTAAAATTTGGTTTTCCCATCCCTTTTGACCTAAATGATGGGCAAAACAAAGTTGAAGGTAATATCTCCAGGAATGTGGCCAATCTGGCCAACTCTAGGCCCAAAATAGGTCAACTGCCAAAATAGGTCATCCGATTTTGACAAACAAATACACTAAAATCCTCAGCTCGTCGAAACGAATCGAATGCAAGCGAAAGCTAAGCTGTATCTCCTTCCGTTAAAATTTCGATTTTTGGACCTCATCTTTGCTCCGAGGCTTCACATTGGCAAGGTTTGACCTATGAACTCGAGATCACCGCCAAGATGTTGGTACACATCCAGACCATCCTGGCCAAATCCTATCCCAACTTCGTGTTTTCGAAAATATTAGGGTTGAACCCCCTCCCCCCTCCCCTTAAGCGTTGACTGATGAATCCGGACGAAGCCAGGGTCGTCAGACCCGAGTGTAAAGTAATACTGTTGTTTGGCCGGAGAATAGTCGGTGATCCCAGCTATTTCCAGTCGGGGTATTATCCGGTTCCATGATCTCAGCCGTGACTTTATACCCTCGATAATGAACTCGGCACACCTCGTCTATTATCAAACTTACACAGTCTCGGCTGTCGCCTCGGCCGTGTTAGTTGCAGTATTCGGTCACCACCTAATACTTGGACATGTAACCGCATACATTCTAACTTTGAGAGCCGCGCAACACCATGTCACGTTACGAGCACTGCTTTCAAAATGAGAAACTAGTTTTGTTATCATGTAAAAACACAAGCCCGTAAGGGGAGTGTTCCCTGTTTATAGTATGTGGCATCAATTGTTATTTGCACTAGCAAAACCCCGGCAGGGGGAACCCCAATGATGCTTTATTAAAGAATCGGGACCTCTAATCCCTGATCACTGCAAAATGAGCGCCTTTTCTTAGTAGTTATCGAGCGTGCCCACTGCCTACCCTTGTCTAGATGCTTCTCATCCTCAAGTGGTGTCAAACGTCACTACTAACTGGCATGAACCTTCTGATAATCGTCATGCCTGATTGGGTACCAAGTGGCGTCAGAAAATGTGTCCCGTTATAGAATTAAACAGAATTAAACAGAATTAAACATAATTTGTCCGAAGAAGCACTAACACTTCTGTCTGGACGTATAATACATCAATCAAATTCACATAATATTCACTCTGTCTTCAAACACCGAAAAAGCTTGGCAGCGAAAGTTTATGATTTAGCGCCGTATGCTTTGCTCTGCAACTTAGCATTTATTGCCATCAGCAGTGCTACCAGTTGCTCCTGTACGGGAGACAGGGGCAGGAGCAAGCTTTGAAGGTGCGGCAGAAGGCTTCGAGGGCGCAGGAGTAGTCTTCGAAGGGGCAGGAGTGGTCTTTGAGGGGGCAGGAGCGGTCTTTGAGGGGGCAGGAGCAGTCTGAGAATTGGCAGCTGGTGACCGTTGGTTGCGGGTTGTTGGTGACTGATCACACCAAACTTCACCTCTTGAGATGTAGAAGTGGTGCTCTGGGTTGGCTGTCTTCCTCGCTTTCATGAGTTTAACCAGTCTCTTCCGTTCCTCTCTCTCCTCATGAGTCAGGTCCGGTGCCACAAACACTCGCCGAGCAGCTGGAATTTCTCGCAATCTCTTCCCGCATTTCCGTAAACGGACAGCTGCATCACCATATTTTGTAAGACAGACTTTGATGGGACGGGGTCTGTCAGTGCTCTTCCTCCCCAACCTTTCACAGAAGCTTCTCTACCTCAACACCGTCATCTTCCTCAACACCGAACAGAATGACGTTCTTGCTCCTGTCCTCTGTTTTCACAACGTTCTCAACAACACCATCAATTTCCTCGGCAGAAATCATTGGAACCTGGGTACTGAAACTGGAAGCAACAGCATCACTGTAAAGACAAGATCACTGTTATATAAAGAAAACTGGACAGACATATATTGATATGGGGAAGAATTATTACTAAGATTCCCTGTTTTGAGGCCTTAAACTTCTTATGCTGGACGAAGGCTTTCATACGATGTGAGAAGTCAAAGACAAGATCACGTGGGAACATAACCTTGACCATGCCCGCAATTTTGAGGACAAGAAATTCACTGCAAGGATTCGCTGTAGTGCTCACAAACTCAATATAGAAACTGGAAGGCACAAAAACATTCCTAAAGCAGAAAGGATCTGTGACTTCTGCTCATCAAAAGGAATCGACATCTCAGCTATTGAAGACGAAGAACACATCCTTGCCACTTGTCCACTAACAACATCACATAGGCATAAGATGGCATCACTGGGTCGTACAAGTGAATTTCGACGACACACCTGCGACACACCTGCGACATACCTGCGACACACCTGCGACATACCTGTGACACACCTGCGACACATCCACGACACACCTGCGACACAACTCAAACATAAGTTCTATCGTTATTGTGATGCAACTACGGCGTGACACCTGCGACAGACCTACGACACACCTGCGACACAACTGCGACACAACTCAAACATAAGTTCTATTGTTATTGTGATACACCTACGACATACCTACGGACGGCTACCACTAACGGACAGTTTGAGTAACCAGTCAGTATAGGTATACCAATGACCCCCTGCTGACCCCTGGTGAACCCTCACCGACCCCCTACTGACCCCGTGGTCAACCTCAACTGACCCCCTCTGACCAATTCCTGATCATTATTCTAACACGTCTTATCATGACTGTTTTAGAAGCACTTAAAATGTCAATAAGACCATAAACGCACTCATAGTTAAGTGAGTCAAGTCAGTCTAGTCAAGTCAAGTTATTCACGTTAGCCTTACTCGACTAAATTGACTAACCCAACCAACTTGACTGACTTGACTGCAGACTTAATCGAACATACCCGACTACATTGACTTGACTTATTTGACTTGACTGACTTGACTAACAAATGACTGACTTGACTAACATATTAACATATGACTTATTAACTTTGAGTGCGTTTATGGTGTTATGGGACCGACTGGTTATTGAAGAGTTATGCGTCATTATAAGGCTGAGTGATATTCTAAGCACTTTTTAAACAGTCATGATAAGTGTTAGAATAATGGTCAGGAATTGGTCAGAAGGGGGTAAGTTGAGGTTGATCACGGGGTCAGTAGGGGGTCGGTGAGGGTTATCCAGGGGTCAGCAGGGGGTCATTGGTATACCTATACTGAGTACTGACTGGTAACTCAAACTGTCAGTTAGTGGTAACCGTCCGTAGGTATGTCGTAGGTGTATCACAATAACAATAGAACTTATGTTTGAGTTGTGTCGCAGTTGTGTCGCAGGTGTGTCGTAGGTCTGTCGCAGGTGTCACGCCGTATTTGCATCACAATAACGATAGAACTTATGTTTGAGTTGTGTCGCAGGTGTGTCGCAGGTGTGTCGTAGGTCTGTCGCAGGTGTCACGCCGTATTTGCATCACAATAACGATAGAACTTATGTTTGAGTTGTGTCGCAGGTGTGTCGCAGGTGTGTCGCAGGTATGTCGCAGGTGTGTCGCAGGTTTGTTGCAGGTGTGTCGTGGATGTGTCGCAAGTGTGTCGCAGGTGTGTCGCAGGTATGTCGCAGTTGTGTCGCAGGTGTGTCGTCGAAATTCACTAGTACGACCCATCACTGATCAACAGTCTTGACATCAACCATGGTGATACTCCTCTCAATAGCCAGGACATATCCACCAGGTCCTGCTGAATAGAATTATGATGCACTTGTGAGACATGTTCAAATGTAGACCAGGGCAATCAAAATTATGTACAAGAGCACTCTAAAGTACAAAAAAAATACTGTCTCAGCAAGGTGAAAGCTTATCTAAGATTTCCTGTGATTCCACCTTCAATCTCACTTATCTCAGTTTTTCACCCCTTCCGCTTCCTGCTCTTTGTTTTTCCAGCCTTGTCTGCTCTTTTCATCGTCTGAATCCTCATCACTTAGGGCCTGGATGTTGTCTAAGTGTCCCACTCCCAATCAGTTTGGATCCCAGATGGCTGAGTGGAAAAGAGGGGGTGTTTCCGACTTGCGCTGGTAGTGATCCAGTTACCTGCTACATATGTGTGGGAAGCGGGTGCCTCTCCGATGCTCACCTGGCTACGTACCGATTTGGGCTTATATGTGTCCCATGCGTGGGGCATGCGTAGGCCGGGGGACAACATCAACCCTATCCATTTCTTCTTTTTCTCATTCTCCTCCTCCAGGTCTTCGTGAGTTCTTGTTGCTTTGCTCCTCCTGCACCATCACTCCTGTTACTTCAGCTCTCATCAGTTCTTTTTTCTCTTCAGCATCTCTCTGTTGGCTCTTTGGTCCATGCACTCCGTACGTGCCCACGTTATGATCCCCGATCTCACAAAGTCACCAAGATCCTTCTACTATTTCAATTTGTGGCCCCTTTTTTGTATCCTTTCATCTGCTACCTCGAATCAGTACGCTGATGACTTTTAATCAAATAGATTCCCATCACTATAACACATCACCAAATCACATTATCATCTCCGATCAACATAATGCTGCTGACTTGTGTGCGATTTGAATGACATAGCTTTTGTCACAAATTATATTTTAAAATTCTTGTAAAATTCTTGTACGATCCAATTAATATCAAAACTTACGGTATATAACGATAACAAACAAACAAACGGACAAATGAGGATAAGGCATTGAATCCTCAGTGTCGCCTCTCGTTTCTGTTTTGAATTACAAGCAGCATAGAATCACCGATTTGGTGCATTTTCGGCCCACTGGGCATAACTACATATATGGCTGTTTTAAGTTACAAATTGACTTTTATAAGTATCTACCTTGTCTTACCGGTCCTTTCTCTCGGTTTAGACTCCCAAAATCGTGTTTCCTATGTCTCAACCCTCCGTTCAGGCTCTCAGAATCGTGTTTTCTAGGTTTCTGCACTCGGTTCAGGCTCCCAAAATCGTGTTTCCTGTCTCAACCTTCCGTTCAGGCTTTCAGAATCGTGTTTCCTAGGTCTCTGCACTCAGTCAAGGCTTCCAAAATCGTGTTTTCTAGGTTTCTGCACTCAGTTCAGGCTCCAAAATCGTGTTTCCTAGGTCTCAACCCTTGGCTCAGTCTACCAAAATCGTGTTGCTAGGTCTCAACCCTTGGTTCAGGCTCCCAAATCGTGTTTCCTAGGTCTCTGTACTCAGTCAAGGCTTCCAAAATCGTGTTTCCTAGGTCTCTACATTCGGTTCAGGCTCCAAAAATCGTGTTCATGTTGCTAGGTCTCAACCCTTGGTTCAGGCTCCCAAAATCGTGTTTCCTAGGTCTCAACCCTTGGCTCAGGCTTCCCAAGATCGTGTTTCCTAGGTCTCTGCACTCAGTTCGGGCTTCCAAAAAATCGTGTTTTTAGGTTTCTGCACTCGGTTCAGGCTCCCAAAATCGTGTTTCCTGCCTCAACCTTCCGTTCAGGCTTTCAGAATCGTGTTTCCTAGGTCTCTGCACTCGGTTCAGGCTCCAAAATCGTGTTTCCTAGGTCTCTACACTCGGTTTAGACTACCAGGATAGTGGTTCTTAGGCCTCTTGACTGATTTATGCTGATTCATGTTTCCAAGGTCGAAACACTCAGTTTAACAACCTCTTACAATTGTGTTTCTTATGCAGAGAACATGAAAATTAAATCGTGATTTCATACCTAATCTCTTCAATTGGGCCTGCATTGTCAAGGCCCAGTGGTTCATTTTCGGCCCAAGTGTTGATTTCCATCGGTTATGGTCAAGTTTTTGATGAACCATGGAGTCCTGAGACAGAAATTCTGTAAAGAGCTTACAAAATATGCCTTAGCGTGAGGAAATTTTGGGTCTGCCCAGTGGGCCTTTTTAGCACCAGACATGCTTTTTCGACCAGATTAAGCCTATGAACGAGCAGCTATGTATATTTGTCATCACCTGATTAAGTTTTAAATGTTTTATTCCTTTTTATATAACGGTTAAGGGCAAATTCAGGTTTGGTTCATTTTCGGACCAGCCCAGTGGTTCAATTTCGGCCCAGTTTTTCAAAGCTCTATTTTGGGGACTTGCATTTGAGTCTAAGGTTTGAGATTTATACCAATGCGTAGCCAATTAATTGTTCTTTACAATGAACACTCCTCAAATATGATGAATTGTGATCATATACCCTCAAAATTCTAATGAAATTAAGCCTTTAATTTTTGTGTTTACCGCTAATTAATTAATTAATTACTAATGGACGTGATGAGATGGTGACATAAAAACATTTTCAAATAAAATCCCAACTTGTCTGCTAGTGAATTAAGGTACTAAAACGTCCAAACAAGAAAGGACAAGGAGAACTGAAGGGAATAAAGGAGGCAACAAATGAAATATCATCGAACCTACCAATTTCCTAGATTGAACCCTGTGCACAAAAATAGGCGGTGCAATGGGAATTTGGATTAATGGATTATCTTGGCGTCACTTCTTCGACATATTACACGAGAACCAACACAATATAAGACCCGTTCTAGACAGGGATTTTTGAGGGGCTATAGCTCGAACTATAGCTCGAGCAAGCCTGTCTAGAATGGGATGATGACCCCGGCTATAGTACCGGCTATAGGAGGGGTAATAGTTGGAGGTATTACCCCGGCTATAGCTCCGGCTATAGTTCGGGTCATCATGCCTGTCTAGAAAGCACTCTGACCCCAGCTATAGCTCTTTCTGATATACGTGACTCTGTCACGTGATTCATTTAATCAGAAATAGGACGAGTAGAGTGGTTACGAACATCTTCAATTGTAACAATTAAAACGTCGTGTTCTTGTGATATTTCAATGAATATATCATTCATCATAGTCATACATTCTGAGAAGTTTATTGGTTAGAACATACAACTGACACGCAACATATTCATATCACTAAGCTCTTATCTTAACTAAATCTATAAATAATTGAATTAAATTAATTTATTAGAAAATGCACTGGATATATTATACGGCAATCTACTGTCTGCTATTATGTGAGTACAATATACATTATACAATAAGATAAGAGCTTAGTGATATGAATATGTTGCGTGTCAGTTGTATGTTCTAACCAATAAACTTCTCAGAATGTATGACTATGATGAATGATATATTCATTGAAATATCACAAGAACACGACGTTTTAATTGTTACAATTGAAGATAATCCCTATTCTACACATCACGTGATTCGCGTCATGAAAACAACACGAAATAGGAAGTAGACCGTAGTTGTGCATCATCTTATTTGATATTGTAACATTACACCTTTTGCCCACGTGACATTAAGTGTTAGCTGACAGGAGCTATAGTTCGAACAGCTCTGTCTAGAAAGAATATTGTGTCGGACGATAACCCGACGATAACACTGAATTATATAACTACTAGAAGGCCCGTTGGGCCTTCTAGGTCACAGGACACCCGACCAATCCAATGCTGGCTACAGAGTACCCCAATGTTAACATATAATTGACCTAGCCAGGACACTGGTTTCTTCAAATATGGACATACGCAGTACTGTATTCTAAAAATTCATGCATCACAACGTAGATTTTACGAATATTGAATTGTAGAAATTAATGACAAAAACAAATGTTTGTAAAATCGCGTTTTTTTAAAGTTTGGAAGTGTCAAATGTGATATCTAAGTGAGTAAGTCATTGATGCAATTTTTTGTTACTTGGGGTGGGGGTGCAACGTAACGAAATTGCGAAATATTCACGTAGGCTTTGAAAAAAATTAAGGTTGCATATTAACCTCGAGCAAACAGTTGGCAATTAAGAAGAACTCAAGAACAATGTTTTTTGATCTAAAGTTCAGATTAGGAGAATAGATGGGCAACAAATTTGGGAAAACATGAATTGAGCATGCAGGCGCAATTCTTGTTTAGAAAGGCAGCACTATCTCTCAGATATAAATAATTTTATTCTATAATTTGATATTGTAAAAGTGACAAGAAAGTGATATTAAAGTTGTTTACTTGATATTAAAGTTGTTTGCTTGGTTTGGTTAAATCCGGTGGGTTCGGGTGGTTTGTGCTTTTAGTATCGAAGACCAAAATGGGGGGGGGGGATAGGGGACTTTGAAAATCCAGGGGTGTTGGCGAGGGGGCAGTTGCAACATTCAGGGGGGAGGTTTTAGCAAGGGGGATTTGAAACACTCAGGGGGGAGGTTTTGGCAAGGGGGAGTTGAAACATTCAGGGGGGAGGTTTTGGCAAGGGGGATTTGAAACATTCAGAGGGGAGGTTTTAGCAAGGGGGAAGTTGAAACTGAATACAGTGCTCGTGCCTTGACATTGCCAATTGCTGTGTATATTGTATAATGTATATTGTACTTCACATAATAGCAGAAAGTAGATTATCGTATAATATATTCAGTGCATTTTCTAATAAATTAATTTAATTCAATTATCTATAGATTTAGCTAAGATAAGAGCTTAGTGATATGAATATGTTGCGTGTCAGTTGTACCTATGTTCTAACCAATAAACTTCTCAGAATGTATGACTATGATGAATGATATATTCATTGAGGTATCACAGGAACACGACGTTTTGATTGTTGCAATTGAAGATGTTCGTAACCACTCTACTCGTCCTATTTCTGATTAAATTGACGAAGAAATCCCTATTCTACACACCAAGCTACTATATTCCCCGAGCTCACTGCAAGTGTAACATACAGAACACCCTCGATACTGCGTGATGAACGGTGATCTTAGATAGTGACTGATCCAAGTGATGACTGATCCAAGTGATGACTGATCCAAGTGATGACTGATCCAAGTGATGACTGATCCAAGTGATGACTGATCCAAGTGATGATGAAAGTTTGGTCATGGTGTTCATCTCAGATAGAGACTGATCAGTGATCCTAGTACGAACTAGGATCCTATGGTGATTGGTGATCACTGACTCACTGATAACTGATGATGAATGTTTGGACCGCTAAGTCACGGACTCCAACTATAGATTAACGATTATACCCCTCCCAAACTTGTTTTAGTGACCGTGTAAGTTTGGTTATACGGTCTCCACTGAATAACTGTACAAAAAATCTTAAAATGAAATCTGATTTTATAAAGGAGCACTCAAAAATCTACTTAAGCGTTGAATCCGGACGAGGGTCGTCAATTGAGTGGGAAGAAATACTGTTGTTTGGCCAGAATCACCACTTTGAGCTGTTTCCGGTCGGGGTATAATCCGGTTCCATGATCTCAGCTGTGACCGTATACCTTCGATAATGAACTCGGCACGCCTCGTCCATTATCCAACACACAGTCTCGGCTGTCGCCCTCGACCATGTAAGTTGCGGTATACGGTCACCACTTCGACATGTAACCGCTTATTATACCCTCCCAAGCTTGTTTTAGCGACCGTGTAAGTTTGGTTATACGGTCTCCACTGAATAACAGTACAAAAAGCTTAAAATGAAATTTGATTTTTATAAAGGAGCACTAAAAAATCTACTTAAGCGTTGAATCCGGACGAGGGTCGTCAGTCTTGGTGGGAAAAATACTGTTGTTTGGTCAGAGAATATCTGTACTGTTTCCGGTCGGGGTATAACGTTCCATGATCTGGACTTATAGTGCGATAATGAACTCACTATCTGTACGTCCATTATCCATCTGGCTGTCGCCTGACCAGTGTTGGGGAGGACGTCACTATCTGACATGTAAAAGCTTATGGGGACGGTAGGACATCATTGGACTTAAAGTATTGGGGATGACGTTACATCACTACCCCCGTCAACGTATTGTTTCAGGTCGACACAGCACTGAGAATATCTGCAGTGATGAAAACGACATGTGTAATCCTCAGAGATTAATGTGTGAGAAATAGGCGTCATCATCTAACTCACCACTTTGAGCTGTGCTAATGACGTCATCCTATAACCACCCATTTCTCCCATGTTGAACTTGGTGAATAGTCATCAGATTATAATGCGAGGCACGAGTGTTGCTAATTATGTAATTAAACTCCCAGATAACATCCCCCACTGAGATAACCGCAAGCAAATGAGTGGTTGGGGGAGTGACGTAACTATCTGGACTTAAAGTGATGGGGGAGTGACGTCACTATCTGTACTTAAAGTGCTGGGGGAGTGACGTCACTATCTGGACTTAAAGTGCTGGGGGAGTGACGTCACTATCTGTACTTAAAGTGCTGGGGGAGTGACGTCACTATCTAGACTTAAAGTGCTGGGGGAGTGACGTCACTATCTGGACTTAAAGTGCTGGGGGAGTGACGTCACTATCTGTACTTAAAGTGCTGGGGGAGTGACGTCACTATCTGTACTTAAAGTGCTGGGGGAGTGACGTCACTATCTGTACTTAAAGTGCTGGGGGAGTGACGTCACTATCTGGGGGAGGACTTAAAGTGCTGGGGGAGTGACGTCACTATCTGTACTTAAAGTGCTGGGGAGTGACGTCACTATCTGGACTTAAAGTGCTGGGGGAGTGACGTCACTATCTGGACTTAAAGTGCTGGGGAGTGACGTCACTATCTGTACTTAAAGTGCTGGGGGAGTGACGTCACTATCTGGACTTAAAGTGCTGGGGAGTGACGTCACTATCTGTACTTAAAGTGCTGGGGAGTGACGTCACTATCTGACTTAAAGTGCTGGGGAGTGACGTCACTATCTGTACTTAAAGTGCTGGGGAGTGACGTCACCATCTGGACTTAAAGTGCTGGGGAGTGACGTCACTATCTGTACTTAAAGTGCTGGGGAGTGACGTCACTATCTGACTTAAAGTGCTGGGAGCGAGTGACGTCACTATCTAGACTTAAAGTGTTGGGGGAGTGACGTCACTATCTGTACTTAAAGTGCTGGGGGAGTGGGACGTCACTATCTGTACTTAAAGTGCTGGGGGAGTGACGTCACTATCTGTACTTAAAGTGCTGGGGGAGTGACGTCACTATCTAGACTTAAAGTGCTGGGGGAGTGACGTCACTATCTGTACTTAAAGTGCTGGGGGAGTGACGTCACTATCTGGACTTAAAGTGCTGGGGGAGTGACGTCACTATCTAGACTTAAAGTGCTGGGGAAGTGACGTCACTATCTGGACTTAAAGTGCTGGGGGAGTGACGTCACTATCTGTACTTAAAGTGCTGGGGGAGTGACGTCACTATCTGTACTTAAAGTGCTGGGGAGTGACGTCACTATCTGTACTTAAAGTGCTGGGGAGTGACGTCACTATCCTGTACTTAAAGTGCTGGGGAGTGACGTCACTATCTGTACTTAAAGTGCTGGGGAGTGACGTCACTATCTGAACTTAAAGAACCCTAACGTCACTGGGGAGTGACTTAAAGTGCTGGGGAGTGACGTCACTATCTGTACTTAAAAACTGGGGGAGTGACGTCACTATCTGTACTTAAAGTGCTGGGGGAGTGACGTCACTATCTGGACTTAAAGTGCTGGGGGGAGTGGACGTCACCATCTGTACTTAAAGCTGGGGGAGTGACGTCACTATCTGTACTTAAAAGTTGGGGAGTGACGTCACTATCTGACTTAAAGTGCTGGGGAGTGACGTCACTATCTGAATGTCACTATCTGTACTTAAAGTGCTGGGGGGAGTGACGTCTTTATCTGACTTTTTCAGTGGGGGGAGAGTGACGTCACCATCTGTACTTAAAGTGCTGGGGGAGTGACGTCACTATCTGGTACTTAAAAGTGCTGGGGAGTGACGTCACCATCTAGACCCTTAAAAGTTGGGAGACGTCGCCTATCTGTACTTAGTGCTGGGGGAGACGTCACTTTTTAAAAATCCCGGGGGGCCTGCCCCCAATTGGACAAAGGGTAACTCATCACCTTGGGTCCCTTTTTATCCCCCGGGGAAAAAATTACCCCACTTAAAGGTGGGGGGACGAAAAATTTGGTTTTTTTGGCTTACCCCAAACTAGACCTTTAAAATTTGGGGGGGCTAATTTACAAAAACGCCCCTACCCTTTTTTAAAAAAATTGGGGGTAATAATTTTTAAAAAATTTAAATCCAAACTTTAAAATTAACGAAAATTAACTTTTTGGGGGGGGAAAAGCATTTTTATCGATTTAAATTTTGGGGAAAACGCAATTGTTTAAATTGGGGGGGAGCACAATTGGGTAACGTAGTTGTATGAAACATTAACTTCCCACCCAGTCCCAAGGTTGTTTGTTTCCTAAAGCAATCAGGTCGGACCAATATCTACATGTTCTCATGTTGCAGCATATCAAAATGATAGGCATATGGAAGTGACATCATAATATTGTGTTATTGCAGGAATTACCGATTGGTAAACCGCCTATCAAATGAAAAGTCGTACACTTACAGTAACCACACTGAATCTAGTTTGTATCGGTTAATGATGGTCATAATCTTATTTGGTCAAGGTAAAGTAGCCTTGAAATAAAAGCAATTTTTACACAATTATAATTTATAGATTGGTGTAACTTGAAAAGTAAGGCTCAAAGCTGGACACGATTTGCAATTTTATATAAGAAGGTTGAAAATTTTGTCAAATTTGAGCCGGGGAAATTTTCCCCGGCTCCATGAATAAAGCCGGGGAAAACCCCTGTCCCCGGCTCCTGCTCCACCCATGAAGGCAGAATTTTCCCCAGCTATTGACAAGGTCAAGACACAGAGTCACTGAGCAACAAAGTGTCGGTATGCAGTGACGTATTGACAAGCATAGGGTTTGAGCGGGAACTCTCTCTCTCTACTAGCTCACATACGTCATTACGTCACTGTGTAGGGGAGCGATGGGGCAAATGGGATAGTATACCAAATGGGACCCTTGCCGTTTCAGGGAATTTACATGGGTTGGGACTAAATTTTTGTTGCTGCTCAATGGGTCACCGAGATAGCTCACTTAAACCATAAAGTCATTGAGATAATTCAATCAGGCTCTTCTTCACACGCACTTCCTTACACCAGATAATGAGTAACGATTTTGCTTGTTTTACTCCTATCATGACATGATTTGTATTGGAATATTCCCTTTATGTTTGATTGTATTTGGTTCGTCATCATGTATTCTCCAGTGATTGATGGGTTTTTGGTTGGTTAATGATAGTCTAATATGTTAATTAGCCATAAATCGAATTGCCATATAGATTGTAAATGGGATACTCATGAATTTGTAATATGGGATATCCCATTTGACCATTTTACTATATCCCATTTGACCAACTATGCTTTTCTAATTTTCCATTTAGTTGGGACATGGTTTGAACTTTATCATTTTACCATAAAAATGTATTCGTATTTCATTTGTACTATCCAGACATCCAAAAATTTAGTTTTAAATACACGATGTTAAATGGGATACTGGAAGTTGGTCAAATGGGATATCCCATTTGGGGCTATTTACGGGTCCCATTTGACATACTTTACAGGAAAATCAAATGAGGGTTGGCCAAACGGGACGAGGCCACACCCAAAATGGGCAGGAATGGTGAAGTTTGGTTTTTAGTACACCAATCTACAGGCAATAGCGAGAATCTACGCAAAAAATTTCATGGAAATCGGCTAAAATGAAAACTCTACAGACTTTAGAATTTTAGGGTCCCATTTGCCCCATCGCTCCCCTACTGTGTACAGTGCTCGTGCCTTGACATTGCCAATTGCTGTGTATCTTGTATAATGTATATTGTATTTCACATAATAGCAGACATAGATTGTCGTATTATATATTCAGTGCATTTTCTAATAATTAATTTAATTCAATTACCTATAGATTTAGTTAAGATAAGAGCGTAGTGATATGAATATGTTGCGTGTCAGTTGTATGTTCTAACCAATTAACTTCTCAGAATGTATGACTATGATGAATGATATATTCATTGAAATATCACAAGAACACGACGTTTTAATTGTTACAATTGAAGATGTTCGTAACCACTCTACTCGTCCTATTTCTGATTAAATTAACACAGGACCTCTTGTTTGATGTTTCTACGATGCTGCATGAGTTTTCCCTCGAAACACAGTGTAAAGATATCAGTTCAGTAGCGTCCGATAGATTTGCGAGTGCAAAGTACAACAAGGAGGTATTATCAGTGTGGCTGGCAGAAACTTAGAAGCAACTAAAACTGTGCTACGATGGATTGAAAGTTTCCACAGGAAAGATAGACGAGCTAAAAGAGGAAGTTATCAGCCTGCAGAAGAGTGAACTTCAGAAACAGAGAAAGCAGTTCGATGAAGCTCAGAGTGAGACGGTGGGAAAACTTCAGACTGCGGTTAAATCAGAACTAAAGAGCTCCCAGCCGGCACAGAAACGTTTTAAATACGTTTAACCCATTACTGCCCAGAATACATTTTTTGTCGAGTTTTTTCATGAAACTTTGGGAACCTAGTGATAATGGTTATAATAGTAGGAGTTTAAAATTTCAGCTCTCTACCTTTTTTACTTTTTGAGATATGAAGCTGGTTCGTTTTCGGCCCTCTGGACTGGGCCGAAATTGAACCGAACTCCAAATTGGATATAAACAAACGTAAGAAAGATTCAAATGGTCAGAAATTGAAAATCATGTGGTACTGTAGCATGATAAAAGTCATGCATTCGTTTAAGATACCTAATCACCGATTTGGTGCATTTTCGGCCCACTGGGCATAACTACATATATGGCTGTTTTAAGTTACAAATTGACTTTTAGAAGTATCTACCTTGTCTTATCAATTAATTAGCTATACCTTAGTCTTATTAAACACTAGTTGCAAGTTTTAATCCTTGAAACTGACCTAGTGCATTTTCGGCCCACTAGGCAGACTTGCTTTACTGGGTATTAATTGCTCTTATTATTCTGGAAATACTATCTTATTGGTTGTTTTAGTAAATGATAATAACAATTGGTGCAATAATTCAGGAAAAATGTAAATGGTGCATTTTCGGACCACTGGGAAAGTGTGTTTTTCAGAATCAAAACAAATTCTTGTTCGAATGAAAACCGTTTTAGGCTTACAGAATCATGTTTCCCAGGTCCTTTCTCTCGGTTTAGACTCCCAAAATCGTGTTTCCTATGTCTCAACCCTCCGTTCAGGCTTTCAGAATCGTGTTTCCTAAGTCTCTGCACTCGGTTCAGGCTCCAAAATCGTGTTTCCTAGGTCTCTACACTCGGTTCAGGCTCCCAAAATCGTGTTGCTAGGTCTCAACCCTTGGTTCAGGCTCCCAAATCGTGTTTCCTAGGTCTCTGTACTCAGTCAAGGCTTCCAAAATCGTGTTTCCTAGGTTTCTGCACTCGGTTCAGGCTCCCAAAATCGTGTTTCCTATGTCTCAACCCTTGGTTCAGGCTCCCAAATCGTGTTTCCTAGGTCTCTGCACACAGTCAAGGCTTCCAAAATCGTGTTTTCTAGGTTTCTGCACTCGGTTCAGGCTCCCAAAATCGTGTTTCCTACCTCAACCTTCCGTTCAGGCTTTCAGAATCGTGTTTCCTAGGTCTCTGCACTCGGTTCAGGCTCCAAAATCGTGTTTCCTAGGTCTCAACCCTTGGCTCAGGCTACCAAGATCGTGTTTCCTAGGTCTCTGCACTCAGCCAAGGCTTCCAAAATCGTGTTTCCTAGGTTTCTGCACTCGGTTCAGGCTCCAAAAATCGTGTTTCCTATGTCTCAACCCTTGGTTCAGGCTCCCAAAATCGTGTTTCCTGCCTCAACCTTCCGTTCAGGCTTTCAGAATCGTGTTTCTTAGGTCTCTGCACTCGGTTCAGGCTCCAAAATCGTGTTTCCTAGGTCTCTACACTCGGTTCAGGCTCCCAAAATCGTGTTTCCTAGGTTTCTGCACTCGGTTTAGACTACCAGGATAGTGATTCTTAGGCCTCTTGACTGATTTATGCTGATTTATGTTTCCAAGGTCGAAACACTCAGTTTAACCTCTTACAATTGTGTTTCTTATGCAGAGAACATGAAAATTAAATCGTGTTTTCATACCTAATCTCTTTAATTGGGCCTGCATTGTCAAGGCCCAGTGGTTCATTTTCGGCCCAAGTGTTGATTTCCATCGGTTTTGGTCAAGTTTTTGATGAACCATGGAGTCCTGAGACAGAAATTCTGTAAAGAAGTTACAAAATATTCCTTAGCGTGAGGAAATTTTGGGTCTGCCCAGTGGGCCTTTTTAGCACCAGACATGCTTTTTCGACCAGATTAAGCCTATGAACGAGCAGCTATGTATATTTGTCATCACCTGATTAAGTTTTAAATGTTTTATTCCTTTTTATATAACGGTTAAGGGCAAATTCAGGTTTGGTTCATTTTCGGACCAGCCCAGTGGTTCAATTTCGGCCCAGTTTTTCAAAGCTCTATTTTGGGGACTTGCATTTGAGTCTAAGGTTTGAGATTTATACCAATGCGTAGCCAATTAATTGTTCTTTACAATGAACACTCCTCAAATATGATGAATTGTGATCATATACCCTCAAAATTCTAATGAAATTAAGCCTTTAATTTTTGTGTTTACCGCTAATTAATTAATTGATTACTAATGAACGTGATGAGATGGTGACATAAAAACATTTTCAAATAAAATCCCAACTTCTCTGCTAGTGAATTAAGGTACTAAAACGTCCAAAATGAATATGCATCATGCTTAGATGTGGGCTTAAAGTTGCGTTGTATTATCGGCCCGCTGGGCTCTAATGGGTTAATAAACGTTTTTTAGGAAACCATAACGAAACGAAGTAACGTTTAATAAACGTTTATTAAACGTTCTTTTGCGTAACGGATAAAACGAAAAAACCGGTTTGAATCTAACGTTTAATAAACGTTTCTTGGGAAACATTTCTTAAACGTCATACAGAAACAGTAATTAAACAGAAAATTGGTCTTGCAATTTGGTTTATTTTTGGTTTATAAATCGTTTTCAAAAAACGTTTCTGATTGGTTTCCCGAAACGATAAATAAACCCAACTAATTAATAATTTAATCCTTAATTATTTTTTCTCAACAAAATTTCAGCCCTCCTCACCATGTTGGAAAAACATGGTTGTAAAAAAATTTAAAAGGGTTTTTTTTTCCCTTCAAACAAAAAATTTCTGAACTCCAGGGGGCCCGGGGTTATCAAAAATAAAATTTTTTTTTTCAATGAAAAATCTTAACTTTTTTAAAATTTTTTTTTTTTTAAAAAATTTTTTAAAATTTCGTTTTTAGGTTTTAAAACGTTTTTAAAATTTTTAAAAAGTTTTCCCCCCCTGGGCTACCAATTTTTTGATTTTCTCGTTGAAAAATTGTTAAAAAAATTTTCGGGGGTTTTTAAGGAAATAGTTGCCCGGGGGACTTTTTTTTTTTGGGGGTTTTCCAGGGCTGGGTTTTCTTAGGAGCAGCTGGGTTTTTAAAAGGGGGGGGGGGGGGGTTTTTGGGGTTTTCAGGGCCGGGGGTTTCTCAGGGGCGCTGGGTTTCTCGGGGGGGGAGCTGGGGTTTCCGGGCACTGGGTTGTCCAGGAGCACTGGGTTTTTTTAAGGGGGCTGGGATTTTTCTCAGGGGCCCTTTTCTGGGGGCACTTTTCCAAATGGGTTTGGAAAGGGGCTTTTATAAAACCGGGTTTTTAAAACTGGGCCTTCAACAGTGGGTTTGCCCAAAAATTTTGGGGGGGTGGGTTTTTCCCAAAAGGGGGTTTTCCAGGGTTTTTTTTTTTTGGGGAAAGGTTTTCTTGGGGCACTATTCTCAAGGGGCTGGGGCCAGCTTGGGCCTTTTTTCCCAAATCCTTTTTGGTTTTGGGGGAAAAAAAAAACACCCCTTTTTTTTTTTAAAACTTTTTTGGGAAATCATAAATTGGGTTCCTACATTCTATGACAGATAGAGCTTAGTGATATGAATATGTTGCGTGTCAGTTGTATGTTCTAACCAAAAACTCTCTCAGAATGTATGACTATGATGAATGATATATTCATTGAAATATCACGGGAACACGGCGTTTTGATTGTTACAATTGAAGATGTTCGTAACCACTCTACTCGTCCTATTTCTGATTAAATTGACGAAGAAATCCCTATTCTACAATTGGACCTAGCAACTTCATATTCACTGAACAGATTGATTCATCACAGTTCACACGTCGTTCAACTGTCAAGTAATTGAACCTCAGTTATACCTTATGATTATAGGCAGTAAAGAAGTGAAGCAATGAGTTGCTGTTAAGATTTTGTACTTCGTTAAGACAAGACGTTTTGATCATTCTAAACAATAAATAATGATAAAAAATACTTAGTACCAAGTAAATAGGTATTGCTCTAGTAAAGCAAGGAACTGATATAAGTAAATAATTATAAAAAAAGATCGGCGAATTGTAATTCATCCCTGCTTCCTTGGCTTGGCATCATTCCAAATTATCATTAAGTGAACCCAAAGTGTTAAAAATGTGTCCCAGGTGCCGACAATCCGACATAGCACATGCAATTCAAATTCAGTGACTTCACATTCATCTATAAGATTATCCCATTAGAGCCCAGCGGGCCGATAATACAACGCAACTTTAAGCCCACATCTAAGCATGATGCATATTCATTTGGGACGTTTCAATACCTTAATTCAATAGCAGACAAGTTGGAATTTTATTTGGCAATGTTTTTATGTCAACATCTCATCACTTTCATTAGTAATTAATT
The DNA here is from genome assembly GCA_011033025.1 of Beroe forskalii. Classification (NCBI taxonomy): domain Eukaryota; kingdom Metazoa; phylum Ctenophora; class Nuda; order Beroida; family Beroidae; genus Beroe; species Beroe forskalii. The sequence continues at coordinate 42,946 of WFMF01000420.1, forward strand.
AATTAATTTACGGTAAACACAAAAATTAAAGGCTTAATTTCATTAGAATTTTGAGGGTATATGATCACAATTCATCATATTTGAGGAGTGTTCATAGTAAAGAACTATTAATTGGCTACGCATTGGTAAAAATCTCAAACCTTAGACTCAAATGCAAGTCCCCAAAATAGAGCTTTGAAAAACTGGGCCGAAATTGAACCACTGGGCTGGGCCGAAAATGAACCAAACCTGAATTTTCCCTTAACCGTTATATAAAAAGGAATAAAACATTTAAAACTTAATGAGGTGATGACAAATATACATAGTTGCTCGGTCATAGGCTTCATCTGGTCGAAAAAGCATGTCTGGTGCTAAAAAGGCCCACTGGGCAGACCCAAAATTTCCTCACGCTAAGGCATATTTTGTAAGCTCTTCACAGAATTTCTGTCTCAGGACTCCATGGTTCATCAAAAACTTGACCAAAACCGATGGATATCAACACTTGGGCCGAAAATGAACCACTGGGCCTTGACAATGCAGGCCCAATTGAAGATATTAGGTATAAAAACACGATTTAATTTTCATGTTCTCTGCATAAGAAACACAATTGTAAGAGGTTAAACTGAGTGTTTCGACCTTGGAAACATAAATCAGCATAAATCAGTCAAGAGGCCTAAGAATCACTATCCTGGTAGTCTAAACCGAGTGCAGAAACCTAGGAAACACGTTTTTGGAACCTGAACCGAATGCAGAAACCTAGGAAACACGTTTTGGGAACCTGAACCGAATGCAGAGACCTAGGTTCCATGATTTTGGGATCCTGAACTGAGTGCAGAGACCTATGAAACACGATTTTGGGAGCCTGAACTGAGTGCAGAGACCTAGGAAACACGATTTTGGGAGCCTGAACCAAGGGTTGAGACCTAGCAAACACGATTTTGGGAGCCTGAACCATGGGTTGAAACCTAGGAAACACGATTTTGGGAGCCTGAACCAAGGGTTGAGACCTAGGAAACACGATTTTGGGAGCCTGAACCAAGGGTTGAGACCTAGGAAACACGATTTTTGGAGCCTGAACCGAGTGCAGAAACCTAGGGAACACGATTTTGGAAGCCTTGACTGAGTGCAGAGACCTAGGAAACACGATTTGGGAGCTTGAACCAAGGGTTGAGACCTAGGAAACACGATTTTGGGAGCCTGAACCGAGTGCAGAAACCTAGGAAACACGATTTTGGAAGCCTTAACTGAGTGCAGAGACCTAGGAAACACAATTTTGGGAGCCTGAACCAAGGGTTGAGACCTAGGAAACACGATTTTGGGAGCCTGAACCGACTGCAGAAACCTAGGAAACACGATTTTGGGAGCCTGAACCGAGTGCAGAGACCTAGGAAACACGAATTTGGGAGCCTGAACCAAGGGTTGAGACTTAGGAAACACGATTTTGGGATCCTGAATCGAGTGCAGAAACCTAGGAAACACGATTTTGGAAGCCTTAACTGAGTGCAGAGACATAGGAAACACGATTATGGGAGCCTGAACCGAGTGCAGAGACCTAGGAAACACGAATTTGGGAGCCTGAACCGAGTGCAGAGACCTAGGAAACACGAATTTGGGAGCCTGAACCGAGTGCAGAGACCTAGGAAACACGAATTTGGGAGCCTGAACCGAGTGCAGAGACCTAGGAAACACGATTTTGGGAGCCTGAACCGAGTGCAGAAACCTAGGGAACACGATTTTGGAAGCCTTGAAGCCTATTGACTGAGTGCAGAGACCTAGGAAACACGATTTGGGAGCTTGAACCAAGGGTTGAGACCTAGGAAACACGATTTTGGGAGCCTGAACCGAGTGCAGAAACCTAGGAAACACGATTTTGGAAGCCTTAACTGAGTGCAGAGACCTAGGAAACACGATTATGGGAGCCTGAACCAAGGGTTGAGACCTAGGAAACACGATTTTGGGAGCCTGAACCGAGTGCAGAAACCTAGGAAACACGATTTTGGGAGCCTGAACCGAGTGCAGAGACCTAGGAAACACGAATTTGGGAGCCTGAACCGAGTGCAGAAACCTAGGAAACACGAATTTGGGAGCCTGAACCGAGTGCAGAGACCTAGGAAACACGAATTTGGGAGCCTGAACCGAGTGCAGAGACCTAGGAAACACGATTTTGGGAGCCTGAACCGAGTGCAGAAACCTAGGGAACACGATTTTGGAAGCCTTGAAGCCTATTGACTGAGTGCAGAGACCTAGGAAACACGATTTGGGAGCTTGAACCAAGGGTTGAGACCTAGGAAACACGATTTTGGGATCCTGAATCGAGTGCAGAAACCTAGGAAACACGATTTTGGAAGCCTTAACTGAGTGCAGAGACATAGGAAACACGATTTTGGGAGCCTAAACCGAGAGAGAGGACCTGGGAAACATGATTCTGTAAGCCTAAAACGGTTTTCATTCGAATATACAAATTTCAGTTTTTTAAGATTAGAATTTGTTTTGATTCTGAAAAACACACTTTCCCAGTGGTCCGAAAATGCACCATTTACATTTTTCTTGAATTATTGCACCAATTTTTATTATCATTTACTAAAACAACCAATAAGATAGTATTTCCAGTATAATAAGAGCAATTAATACCCAGTAAAGCAAGTCTGCCTAGTGGGCCGAAAATGCACCAGATCTGTTTCAAGGATTAAAACTTGCAACTAATGTTTATTAAGGCTAAGGTATAGCTAATTAATTGATAAGACAAGGTAGATACTTATAAAAGTCAATTTGTAACTTAAAACAGCCATATATGTAGTTATGCCCAGTGGGCCAAAAATGCACCAAATCGGTGATTAGGTATCTTAAACGAATGCATGACCTTTATCATGCTACAGTACCACATAATTTTCAATCTCTGACCATTTAAATCTTATTTACGTTTGTTTATATCCAATTTGGAGTTCGGTTCAATTTCGGCCCAGTCCAGTGGGCCGAAAACGAACCAGCTTCATATCTCAAAAAGTAAAAAAGGTAGAGAGCTGAAATTTCAAACTCCTACTATTATAACCATTCTCACTAGGTTCCCAAAGTTTCATGAAAAAACTCGACAAAAAATGTATTCTGGGCAGTGGCTATACCGCATATGGCTCCCCCCTACCTTGGGCTTCTGCAATGCCTTGGGCTAACCCCAAACACAGGATCCCCCATACCAGACCAACCCCTTATCCTGGGCTATACCGCGTATGGCTCCACCCCTATGGGCTCCCCCTCGCTTTAAATATGGGCTCACCTCCGTTATATTGGGCCACCCCATTCCTCACCCCATGCCCTCCCCCCCCCCCCCCCCCCTAGTTTGGGCTCCGCCATGATCAAAACCCGGACTAGCCCCATGTTAACTCGGGCTCCCTCATGGATAACTCAGGCTCCCCTACTAACTCGGGCTCCCCTCCCCCCCCCATATTGACTCGAGCTCCCCCCATATTAACTCGAGCTCCCCCATACTGGCATACTAACTCGGTTTCCCCCATACCAACTCGGGCTCACCCATACTAACTTGGGCTCTCCATGATAATTGATAATTTGGGCTCCCCCTTGATAACTTGGGCTCTCCCCCATGTTGTGTCGGGCTCCCCCCGTATTAACTTTGGCTCCCCACACTTTTGGATCCCTCATACCAACGCTGGGCTCCCCCGTACTAAATTGGGCTCCTCCATACCAACTTGGGCTCCACCGTACTAACTTGGGCTTTCCCGTACTATCTGGCCCCCCCTAACCAATTCGGGCTCCCCCATACCTACTTGGGCTCCCCCGTACTAACTTGGGCTCTCCCATTTTTGTGCTCCCCCATGCCAACTTGGGCTCCCCTGTAGTATCAGGGCTCCCCCATACTATCTGGGCTCCCCCATATTATGTGGGCTCCCCCATATCAACTTGGGCTCCACCGTACTATCTGGGCTCCCCCATACCATCTTGGGCTCCCCCGTACTATCAGAGCTCCCCCATACCAACTTGGGCTCCCCCGTACTAACCTAGGCTCCCCCGTACTATCAGAGTATCAGGGTTCCCCCGTACTATCTGGGCTCCCCCATACTAACTTGGGCTCCCTCGTACTAACTTGGGCTCCTCCGTACTATCAGATTATCAGGGTTCCCCCGTACTATCTGGGCTCCCCCATACTAACTTGGGCTCCCTCGTACTTACTTGGGCTCCCCCGTACTAACTTGGGCTCCCCCGTACTAACTTGGGCTCCTCCGTACTATCTGGGCTCCCCGTGCTGCCTCGGCTCCCCATGCAAACTTGGTCTCCCCGTACTATCTGGGCTCCCCCGTACTATCTGGGCTCCCCCATGCTATCTGGTCTCCCCCGTACTATCTGGGCTCCCCGTACTATCTGGGCTCCCCCGTACTATCTGGTCTCCCCCCGTACTATCAGGGTTCCCCCATACTATCTGGCCTCCCCCATACTATCTGGGCTCCCCATGCTATCTGGTCTCCCCCATACTATCTGGGCTCCCCCGTACTAACTTAGGCTCCCCTTGCCAACTTGGGCTCCCCCGTACCAACTTGGGCTCCCCCGTACTATCTGGGCTTCCCCGTACTATCTGGTCCCTCCATACTATCTGGTATCTCCCGTACTATCTGGTCTACCCGTACTATCAGGGCTTCCCCATCCCAACTTGGGCTCCCTCGTACCAACTTGGGCTCCCCCGTATTAACTCGGGCTCCCCCGGACCAATTGGGGCTCCCCCGTACCAACTTGGGCTCCCCGGTACAATCTGGGCTCCTCCGTATTATCTGGGCTCCCCCGTACTATACTTTCATACTTTCATAATGTATGCTCATTTCTTGGTCATGAGATGACGCACTACGATAATCTCATGATTTGATCAATTCATTAATCATTATACATGATTTGATTTAAGTTAAGATCGCTTTTTAATAGCGATACCAACTGTTCCAGTCGTATCATTTAAACTTAAGTTTTACAATTAGTTTTGTCATCGTAAATTATTGAGAGGGTACTATTGAAGTATTGAGTACTGGAGTACCTACAATCGTATATTTATAATCTATGATTTTATGAATTTTGAGAGAGAAGCAGAAATTTATCCAATATCCACTTCTTCGAACGACGCAAGTCCGTGTGTGTTTCTAACTCAAAGAGTGTGTAGGTACACACTGTACGCAGAACACAGCCGTGTAATAGGTTGTGTGTGGGTATATTAATTATCTCATTAAGTTCGTCATGAGAAAATCTCACAGAAAATATGCATATGGAACCAAGAGCAAATATCTCACCCAAATATCCGACTAATTAGCATTGGTGCCTGATCTAATTAAGGTATCAATTACCGCAAATATTCGAGTACAGCAGAGAAAATCTGTAAACACGTTGACAGATATTTTGCGCGGATATTTGCCCGAATATCCCAGAAATTCGACTCGAATTTTTACTCGAATTTCCTCTCGCGGATATTCGAGTAAAAATTCGACTAAAAATATGCATATGGAACAAGGGTGTGAGTGGAGGCTAAGTGGAGGCTGAGTGGAGCCTAAATCAATAAGCCTACAAAACACAAATTTCTTGCTGAAAATGGTGATTTATGTGTACTAATGTGAAAAACAATATATAGCTTCAAACTTTCAGACAGCTCCAACTGTCCTACACTCAGCCTCCACTAGGCTCCACTTAGCAGCCACTAGGCTCCACTCAGCCTCCACTAGGCTCCACTCAGCCTCCACTAGCCTCCACTTAGCCTCCACTAGGCTCCACTCAGCCTCCGCTGGGCTCCACTCAGGCCCCACTGGCCTCCACTAGGCTCCACTCAGCCTCCACTAGGCTCCACTCAGCCTCCACTAGGCTCCACTGGCCACCACTAGGCTCCACTAGCCTCAACTAGGATCAATAGGCTCCACTAGCCTCACTAGGCTCCATTCAGCCTCCACTAGGCTCACTTAGCCTCCACTAGGCTCCACTCAACCTCCACTAGGCTCCACTCAGCCTCCACTAGGCTCCATTCAGCCTCCCACTAGGCTCCCTTAGCCTCCACTAGGCTCCACTCAGCCTCCACTAGGCTCCATAGCTCCACCAGCCTAGTGGAGGCCAGTGGAGGCTAGTGGTTAGTGGAGGCTGAGTGGAGCCTAGTGGAGGCTGAGTGGAGGCTAATGAGGCTGAGTGGAGGCTGCGTGGAGGCTAGTGGAGGCTGAATGGAGCCTAGTGGAGGCTGAGTGGAGCCTAGTGGAGGCTAAGTGGAGCCTAGTGGAGGCTGAGGAAGCCTAGTGGAGCCTAGTGGGAGGCTGAGTGGATTCTAGTGGAGGCCTAGTGGTGCCTAATACTAGACTTTGGTCTATGTTACACAATGTGCTCTTTTTGTACAATCATGACATAGATTTAATTTTTGGAGGCTAGCATATTATCTGTGTTTTTCATGATTTTAGCCTACATTTGGAGGCTATAGCCTCCACTAGCACTGTCAAAATAGCTTCCATAGAATCCAAAAAATGACTTTTTTAAATTTCCGTGGAGGCTAATGGAGGCTAAATCTTGAGTGGAGGCTAGTGGAGGCTAGTGGAGGCTAAACCAAAATTTAGCCTCCATGGAGGCTGAGTGGAGGCTGAGTGGAGGCTGAGTGGAGGCTAGTGGAGCCTAGTGGAGGCTAGTGGAGGCTAATATAGCCTCCATAGTGAGGCTTATTTTTCGAAAATTAGCCTCATGCCTCCACTAGCCTCCGTGGAGGCTAATTTTTGAAATTAGCCTCCACTTAGCCTCCACTCAGGCTCCACTCAGCCTCCACTCAGCCTCCATGGAGGCTAATGGAGGCTAATGGAGGCTAATTTTTGTCGTGTTCCTGTGGTACCATTTTGCCAATCAGAATAGTATCCTTACAATAAAGCAATAACAATAGAACCCTTCAAAATCAAAACAATAGAATAACAATATCACATAACATAGACGTAGTGGCCCAGTGCCCTGACGTAGTGCCCTGGTGCCCTGACGTAGTGCCCTGGTGCCCTGACGTAGTGCCCTGACGTAGTGCCCTGAGTGGCGAGTGCCCTAAAACGTTATAAGGTTCTCTGATCTAGCGCTTTAAGCAGTAAGGTTAGGGTTCTGGTTAGGATCAGGATTTGTTAGGTTTAATTGTATTGTTAATTGTATTGTTAGGTTTAATTTTATTTTTGAATCAAAAATACAATATACATTAACATAAGGAATGATGGTTCATATTAAGAGGCAATCGGCCGGAATAAAATTTGACACCTTATTGAATTTGAACCCAAATGAGCGTAAAAATTAGAGAAAAATTCATTTTTTGAGATAAAGCAAAATCGGCTATATACTGGGTGAACTGCAGTTCATATGAAGTCGCCGCGCACTTCATATGAATTCATATGAATTCATATGAGTTCACATGAATGCGTTTACCAGTTCAATAAATTTTTATATGAATGAACTTCATATGAACTTCACATGAATTCATATGAACTTCATATGAACTCCACCCAGTTCATATGAACTTCATATGAATTCATATGAATTCATCAAACACGGATGAACCAGCTCACCAAAACTCAGTGAACTGAGATGCATATGAATTCATATGAATAAACTAGTTCATTTAAGTGAACTACGGGATGAACTTTGAGATGAACTCCGTTGAACTGCGTTGAACTGCGTTGAACTACGTTGAACTGCGTTGAACTGCGTTGAACTGCGTTGAACTGCGTTGAACTGGAGTTCACCTGAGTTCATTTGAGTTCACCTGAGTTCATGTCACTCAATGCGAACAACATAATATGTTATTTTGGAAAAACTTAGCTTAGCAACAGAATAGACCTAAACGAATGTATGTTACTGTTAGTGTTACCCTACCCTCCACTGCGAGCACTTATTTTACGCAACACGTCCTTCCAAATTTCCGATTCCATTAGCTCATTAGGAATGAGAAAATAACAATGTAAATAGAAATGTTATCTGACAGCTGAGGTGCCAGGTGGTCAATGACTTGACTCAACAACTGGACTTTATGACTTGACTCGACTCGACGACTCGACTCGACTCGACTCGACGACTCGACGACTCGACGACTCGACGACTCGACGACTCGACGACTCGACTCGACTCGACGACTCAACTCGACGACTCGACTCGACTCGACGACTTGACGACTCGAATCGACTTGACGACTCGACTCGACTCGACGACTCGACTCGACGACTCGACTCGACGACTCGACGACTCGACTCGACGACTCGACTCGACGACTCGACTCGACGACTCGACTTGACGACTCGACTCGACGACTCGCCGACTCGCCGACTCGCCGACTCGACTCGACTCGACGACTCGACTCGACTCGACTCGACTCGACTCGACGACTCGATGACTCGACGAATAAAATCGAAGACTCAAAGAATAAACTCGACGATTCGAGTCGTCGAGTCGAGTCGAGTACGAGTCGAGTCGAGTCGAGTCGTCGAGTCGTCGAGTCGTCGAGTCGTCGAGTCGTCGAGTCGTCGAGTCGTCGAGTCGAGTCGAGTCGTCGATTGTCGAGTCGTCGAGTCGAGTCGTCGAGTCGTCGAGTCGTCGAGTCGTCATCGAGTCGAGTCGAGAGTCGAGTCGTCAAGTCGAGTCGAGTCGAGTCGTCAAGTCGAGTCGTCGAGTCGTCGAGATGTCGAGTCGTCGAGTCGAGTCGTCGAGTCGAGTCGTCGAGTCGTCAAGACGAGTCGTTGAGACGAGTCGAGACAAGTCAGAGACTCAGTGTAAGTCATTTTTAACTCAGGGGCTATAGAGGCAAGCCCAGTGGAAAAACAACTGAAATGGACACACTTGATTTAAATCTCATACCTAAAACTGATTACTAGTTCTGGATGTGGAAGTTTGCCCCTTCTAACCCCCATAATTTGTTGTTTTTCAGTTGAAATAATTGCTCTCAGCTCTGTGGAATAATTGCTCTAAGGAAAAGGAACAAACATAAAAAACAACCAAATTCACATACACAGTACTGATTACTATGATAAATGATAATAATATAAGGTTTATGCAAATGTTCCTAGAAATCATCGACTTCTTGATGTTCTTATTAAGCTCACACTTTTTAAAACAGTTTTCTTTCATGATTTTCATCCAGTCTGATCCTCATAATCTTCGTTATGTAATCCATAATTTTCTTCCTCACTCAAGCTCAGACTCAGCTCAGGAGACTGAACTAAGAATTCGGGAATGGCTGAACTCAGAGGTTTCAGGCTACAGGAGTCGAAGGTGACGAGAGTCACTAGTCAGGGGAGACTGAACTAAGAGATGACTTGAGAGAGTCAGAGGTCACTGGACTCAGAGGCGACTGATCATAGAAATTCAAAAGTGACTGAACTCAGAGATTATATTACGAGTCAGGGATGACTGGATTTGAACGACAAGGTGATTAAGTGACTAGTCACAAGATCATTATACTCTAAACCTGTGTTTTTAGCATGAAAAATCGATTTAATCTATTATCTTCACTCTAAAATAAAAATCTAGACTATAATATAATGTGACTTTATGATCGTATTCACATTTTGCCACTAATGTTTTGTCAAAATTCCTAAGTTAGGCAGACTCTATAAGTTTATAGCTAACACATTTTATAGCTAAACCGGTCAAAACGGCTGAATTCCGGTTTTACTCTAGTAGCAGAGTGTTGTTGAGTATGCACGGCATTGGCCACGAAGTTTCTCGACGTAGGGTATTTTGTTAGGCAATTCTTAGCAAGAATCACCTAGGTACGCAATTTAAAAACGTATTCTGAACCCTGTGGGGCTTATTTTCTAAATCCCCTCAGGCGCGTAAGGCAAAAATTCATATCTCAGTCCAGGAAGGTCGTAGAGACAACGTTTTGGGTGCAAACGAATCGCAATGACCGTGTTTCTATACAATTATTAATTGGAAAACACCGTCAAGTGCTCAGAAAAAAAGTTATGGGCCTAAACGTTATTTTTCACCATACGTGAGCCATGAATCAGACGATTTTTCATATCTCGATCCAGGAAGGTCGCAGAGACTTCGTTTTGGGTGCAAACGAATCGCAATGACCATGTTTCTATACAATTCTTAATTAGAAACACCGTCAAGTACCCAGGAAAAAAGTTATGGCCCAAATGTTATTTTTTACTATACGCGATATGAAAAATTTTCATATCTCCACCCGTCCTTTAGTAGCAACGTGTAGTTGTGTATACACTTCGATGCCCACAATTTTTGACCGTTGCATGTTGTTCTCCAGGCAATTCTGGTCCAGAATCACCTACCCAGCCGGCATTTTCAAACCAAACCAAAAATAAACCAATAATAAACGTTTATATTTGGTTTTAATTTGGTTTCCGTCAAACGTTATGGATAATCGTTTTTGATACGTTTAATAAACGTTTCTGTAGAAACGTTTATTGAAATACCAAATATAAACGTTTCTGATACGTTTAATTTAGGTTCATCCAAAACGTTTATGTGAAACCAATAATAAACGTTTAAAAAACGTTTATTTTTGGTTTACAAAATACTACTTTTTGAATTGGCATTGCGTTTCATGGAAACCCCAAATAAACGTTTATTAAAATACGTTTATTTTCGGTTTGCAGTAAACGTTTCTCGCCAACCAAAAATAAACTTTTTCGAAACGTTTATTGTTGGTATTCGCAAAACGTTTCCACAGAACCAAAAATAAACTTTCCAAAAACGTTTATTTTTGGTCCACAAAAACGTTTTCCTGAAACCGAAAATAAACGTTACAGAAACGTTTATTTTTGGTTTTGTCGAAACGTTTCTTGAAGACCAACAATAAACGTTTCGAAAAAGTTTGTTTTCGGTTGGAGAGAAACGTTTACTGCAAACCAAAAATAAACGTATTTTAAACGTTTATTTGAGGTTTCCATGAAACTCAATTCCAATCCGAAAATTGGTATTCCTTAAACCAAAAATAAACGTTTTTTAAACGTTTATTTTTGGTTTGATGTAAACGTTTTTTTCAAACCAAAAATAAACCTTTTGAAAACGAAGTTAACGAGGTTTCATTGAAACACAAGGAAACATTTTATTCTTGTAAGTATAATCCCTGGTCCTGGAGCCTCAGCAATATTTGCCTTGTAAGGCGAACACAGTGGATAATATCCCTGTTGTATAATTTTTGTTACAACCATCTGTACAGTGTATGTTGCATACACATGGTCGACGGAGGACTCACAGAGTCCATGTCGAGAATTAAAAAATAATTAAGTGATTAAATTATTAATTAGTTGGTTTATTTATCGTTTCGGGGAAACCAATCATAAACGTTTTTTTTGAAAACGATTTATAAACCAAAAATAAACCAAACCGCAAACCTAATTTTCTGTTTAATTACCGTTTCTGTATGACGTTTAAGAAACGTTTTCCAAGAAACGTTTATTAAACGTTAAATTCAAACCAGTTTTAACGTTTTATCCGTTACGGAAAAGAACGTTTAATAAACGTTTATTAAACGTTATTTCGTTTGGTTACGGTTTCCTAAAAAACGTTTATTAAACGTATTTTAAACGTTTCCGTGCCGGCTGGGTAGGCACCACTTTTGTATTGCTAGACACATGCCATGCCCTTAGGCGCATATGGATAAAATTCATATCACGGTCCAGGAAGGTCGTAGAGACTTCGTTTTGGGTGCAAAAGAATCGCAATGACCATGTTTTTATACAATTCTTAAATCTTAATTAAAAAATACCGTCCAGGACTCAGGAAAAAAGTTATGGGCCCAAACGTTATTTTTGACTATACGCGAGCCATGAATCAGAAGATTTTTTGTATCTCCACCCTTGCTCTAGTAGCAACACGTAGTTGTGTATGCACTTCGATGCCCACAATTTTTGACCGTTGTATGTTGAAGGGTTTAGTAATGAGTAAAAAGTACTAACCGTCATATTACACACGAGGGCGGAAGGTCCGAGTGTGTAATATGCTAATATGGCATTAAAAACCGAGGCCGAAGGCTGAGGTTTTTAATGCTGATTGCTGAGGTTTGTACTTTTTACGAGTTATACTTTTTACGAGTTATGATTAGTCCCATTATAGTACCATTATCCCAGTATCCCACTATTCAAACATTTAATATCAGAAATATTAGTATTGTAATTCATGACAGAAAGATTGTTGTTACATAATATAAGTGGAGAATATAAACATGCCTATTGTGGTTGTTTTGAGCCATAAACGAAGTCCTTACAGCCTTCTTGGGCGTAGTTATTAAAATTACCCAATACATTGCTCGTGCATAGCTTGAAAATCGGTTTGTGTCCATAACTTCTTTCCTGAGCATTTTAGGACATATGTTGCTTAACAAGTCCAATATAAACATGGTAATTGTGGTTCGTTTGAGCACAAAGTTTCTACGACCTTCCTGGACCAAGATACGAATTTTCACCATTATATGCGCCTAAGGGCATGGCTTGGGCAGGCCACACAGGCATGTGTCTAACAATACAAAAGTGGTACCTAGGTGAATTGCCTGGAGAACAACATACAACGGTCAAAAATTCTGGGCATCGAAGTGCATACACAACTACGCGTTGCTACTAGAGCAAGGTTGGAGATACGAAAAATCCTCTGATTCATGGCTTGCGTATAGGAAAAAATAACGTTTGTGCCCATAACTTTTTTCCTGAGCACTTGACGGTGTTTTTCAATTAAGAATTGTATAGAAAAATGGTCATTGCGATTCGTTTGCACCCAAAACGAAGTCACTACGACCTTCCTGGATCGAGATATGAAAAATCGTCTGATTCATGGCTCACGTATGGTGAAAAATAACGTTTAGGCCCATAACTTTTTTTCTGAGCAATTGACGGTCTTTTCTGATTAGGGCCCTGATTAATAATTGTATAGAAACACGGTCATTGCGATTCGTTTGCACCCAAAACGAAGTCTCTACGACCTTCCTGGACCGAGATATGAATTTTTGCCTTATGCGCCTGAGGGGATTTAGAAAATAAGCCCCACAGGGTTCAGAATACGTTTTTAAATTGCGTACCTAGGTGATTCTTGCTCAGAATTGCCTAACAAAAGACCCTACGTCGAGAAACTTCATGGCCAACGCCGTGCATACTCAACAACACTCTGCTACTAGAGTATTTAGCTATATCGTCCGCAGTTCGGACTATTTAGCTAAATCTTCCTAGCTGTCCCTCCTCCAGTTTAGATTTTTAGCTATGTAGTCCTCAATTCAGATTATTTAGCTAGATCTGTATCATAGCTCTCCCTCCCCCATTCAATTCATTGGTATCCAAGAAGCTTGATGGATGTCGGGCAATGATGGACTTGTCGGGCTCGTCTGCTCAGTCTGGAGAGGGAAATTGAAAAGATGTGGCAGTTCAGGTTACTAGTTTGGCACCGGCTTCCAAATCTTGAGGGAACCAACACTGTCAGTAATGATGTACTTGGTGGTGAGGCCCGTGGAGGATGCCTTTTCCTTGATGTCGTTCTTCACTTGGAGGACGTTGATCTCTACTTCCTGGCCGGGTGTGCTCAAAAGAGGCCGATGAGGGCTCCGTCTGTGAAGGTGATCCTAGCCTTGCATGTCTTCTGTTCCTTCTGTAGTAGGTGTTGTTGTTGCGGTAACCGTTTTTCGTGTATATTTTGAAGCCCTGCGGCGTAGCTAAGAGGAAGGCGACACTGCATACTGTTCAGTGTACCTATGGTTTCTCGTTTGATATGTCACATTGCAGACGAGATGTAACACCAAATCAGGGATGCACTCTGATTACTGATAGGTATAGAATCGTATCGCCATGATGGCATTGATGACTCTGATCTGCTCTGATAAGGTGTAATATCCTTAATTGCATTTACACCAAGTTTCTGTAGCACTTAACTGAAATATCGGATAATTGTTTATGAGCCGCATAATAGAATGAATAATTTTCTTTATTCTCTTCTTAGCTCAGCGAAGTGAAACGAACTTTTTCTGAAATTCAATTAATTTCGTCGAATCTTCAACGTCATCAGGAAATCTGACAATGATATAGAATTAACTTTATTAAAGGTGCATGACGCGATAATCATGAAAAATTAACATATACTTTTTATTGGCTTAATGTGATCCTTATAGCATAACAAAAACTTGTGGTAAGTATGGGCGTGTAAATTTCATGTATTACCGGTCTAATTGGATAAACTAATTTGTGCCGGATGCAGCAATACAGCACCCTCGCTTCTGATCATGTATTGTTTACATTGCGTTCCATGTTTCTGTTCGTGTTTAGTGTCATGCTGTGATGTAAAATACATGTTTCTCGTTTTAGACACCTCGGCTAATTATGTAATCTTGTTAACAAACTGCAATAAGGTTCTTTTGAACTTTTTAATTACGTAATAATAGCTTAATATTAGTTTATTAGTTAAAAACGAATTACACTATGCATTTCAAGTTTCAACAATGAAGAATCTTCAGCGTTCTGACCAGTAGACTCAGACATCAGCGCACTCTTAGACCAGTGCACTCTGATCTGAAACCAGTGCACTCTGATCTGACACAAGTCTACTCTGACACCAAGCCATTCTGACACCAATCCACTCTGACACCAATCTGACACTCTGACACCAGCGCACTCTGCAATCTTAGACCAGTGCACTCGGAAACCAGTGCACTCTGATCTGAAACCAGTGCACTCTGATCTGACACCAGTCTACTCTGACACCAAGCCATTCTGACACCAATCCACTCTGACACCAATTCACTCTGACACCAGCGCAATCTTAGACCAGTGCACTCAAACGAGTGCACTCTGATCTGACACCAGTCCACTCTGACACCAAGCCATTCTGACACCAATCCACTCTGACACCAATTCACTCTGACACCAAGGTAATCTTAGACCAGTGCACTCGGAAACCAGTGCACTCTGACCTGAAACCAGTCCACTCTGACATCAATCCACTCTGACACCAATCCACTCTGACACCAATCCACTCTGACACCTGCACACTCTTACTCTTAGACCAGTGCAATCGGAAACCAGTGCACTCTGATCTGACAGCAATCCATTCTGACACCAATCCACTCTGACACCAATCCACTATGACACCAGCGCACTCTTAGACCAGTGCACTCTGAAACCAGTGCACTCTAGCACCAGTACACTCTGACTCTTTGACATTGACACTGGAGTGCACTCTGACACCAGCACACTCTGCAGACACCACATCACTGGGACACCTGCGCTTTTGACAGCAGTACATGCACTCTGACACCAGTACACTCTAACACCAGTGCATTCTGATACAGGCGCACTCTGAGCCTGACTCCAGTAAACTCTAATAACAGTGACACCATTAATTGCACTCTTGACACCATTCACTCTGACATTAGTGCCTTCTGTCAACAGTGCGCTCGGGCACCATCCCACAGTGATAACAGTTCACTTTCACATCAATGTCCAATGCACTCCGAGAGCAGTGCACTCTGACACCAGTGCATTGAGAAATGAGAATCTCCACACTCCAACACCAGTTCACTCTGGACCCATATGGAAATTACACCGGCTATAATAGTGATCCAGTCAAAACAGATTGAATTGACTGTTTAAACTGTTCATTTTGTCGCATGAAACATCTGCTTTTTAAAATTTTTCAGCTTGGTGCATCAAATGATATTAATCAATGTCATAATTATGCGGGTGAAAAGTGGGATGAAGCACCAAGACTGTAATTATAATTCAATTAGCCTCGCTGTATCGCTAGCGTACTGTTGTTGATATTGATATGCAGCGCAGGGTGCTGTATTGCTGCAGAAAGCGGAATCTTTGGGGGCTCTAATTAGGGTGATCTAATTAGGAACACGCCGCAAGATATACATAGGCGTGATCCACTAGTGATCTGCTACTATTTTAAGCAAAGTTGTTTTTTTCGTGTCATGCACCTTTAAATGAAAATGAAAAATCATAAAATTAGAAAATGAAAATTTTCATTTTCTAATTTTATGATTTTTCATTTTCATTTAATAAAGTTAATTCTATATCATTGTCAGATTTCCTGATGACGTTGAAGATTCGGCATAATAGGCCGCGAACTTTAGTTCGCCGCGAACCCGGGCGAACTCAGGCGAACCCGCGCGAACTCCGCGCGAGTTCGCCAGCGTTCGCCGACAGTTCGCCAATTTTTTTCCTTTGCGAACTCCGCTGAAGTTCGCCGAAAGTTCGCCAGACGTTCGCCGAACTCCGGGCGAACTCGAGCGAACTCAGGCGAACCCGCGCGGAGTTCGCCGCAAACTGAGACGAACTAGTTCGCCGCGAACTAGTTCGCAGCGAACTTAAAATTTTTGGTTGGCGAACGATTTTTTGGAGTTCGCGGCGGACTCGTTCGCGGCGAACTTGTTCGCAGCGAACTAGTTCGCGGCGGACTAGTTCGCCGCGAACTACTTTTTTCTAAGTTCGCGGCGAACTAGTTCGCGGCGAACTTTTGTCCGACGTTGTCTGACCCCTTCGCCTTCGGTTAGGGTTTGGGTTAGGGGCCATCCATAAACTAAAAGGACGTCCGCAAAATTTCGAGCATTTTAGACCCCTCCTCCCCCTTGTCCGCAAACGTCCGCATTTCAGAAACCCCTCCCTCCCCCAGGACGTCCGCACTTTTCTTTAAAATCTTTTGAGTCATCATTCTGGGCCCGAAATTTCACGATTTTCTTGTGAAATAACCGTCAAATCGACCAAAAATTGCGGACGTCCGCATTTGACCAAACACCCCCTCCCCCTATGTCCGCAAACATCCGCATTGGCCAGACTCCCCCTCCCCCCTCATTGCGGACGTCCTTTATGGATGGCCCCTTAGGGTTTGGGTTAGGGTTTGGGTTAGGGTTTGGGTTAGGGTTTGGGTTAGGGTTTGGGTTAGGGTTTGGGTTAGGGTTTGGGTTAGGGTTTGGGTTAGGGTTTGGGTTAGGGTTTGGGTTAGGGTTTGGGTTAGGGTTTGGGTTAGGGGTTTGGGTTAGGGTTTGGGTTAGGGTTTGGGTTAGGTTTGGGTTAGGGTTTGGGTTAGGGTTTGGGTTAGGGTTTGGGTTAGGGTTTGGGTTAGGGTTTGGGTTAGGGTTTGGGTTAGGGTTTGGGTTAGGGTTTGGGTTAGGGTTTGGGTTAGGGTTTGGGTTAGGGTTTGGGTTAGGGTTTGGGTTAGGGTTTGGGTTAGGGTTTGGGTTAGGGGTTTGGGTTAGGGTTTGGGTTAGGGTTTGGGTTTGGGTTAGGGTTTGGGTTAGGGTTTGGGTTAGGGTTTGGGTTAGGGTTTGGGTTAGGGTTTGGGTTAGGGTTTGGGTTAGGGTTTGGGTTAGGGTCTGGGTTTGGATTCGGGTTAGGGTTTGCGAACAATCGTTCGAGGTGAACTAGTTTGGCAGTTTGCAGCGGAATTGTTATAACTTATAGTTGATGACAAACAAGTTCGCAGCACAAAATGAATAATGAAGTTCGCCGCGAACTAGTTCGCCGCGAACTTAGAAAAAACTAGTTCTTGGCGAACTAGTTCGCGGCGAACTAGTCCGCCGCGAACTTGTTCGCCACGAACTAGTTCGCCGCGAACGATTGTCCGCCGGCGAACAATCGTTCGCCAACCAAAAATTTTAAGTTCGCTGCGAACAAGTTCGCGGCGAACTAGTTCGCCAGTTTGCGGCGAACTCCGCGCGGGTTCGCCTGAGTTCGCTCGAGTTCGCCCGGAGTTCGGCGAACGTCTGGCGAACTCTCGGCGAACTTCAGCGGAGTTCGCCAAGGAAAAAAATTGGCGAACTGTCGGCGAACGCTTGCGAACCCGCGCGAACTCCGCGCGGGTTCGCCTGAGTTCGCCCGGGTTCGCGGCGAACTAAAGTTCGCGGCCTATTATGCCGAAGATTCGACGAAATTAATTGAATTTCAGAAAAAGTTCGTTTCACTTCGCTGAGCTAAGAAGAGAATAAAGAAAATTATTCATTCATATTTCTGTAGCACTATCATATGTTTATATGTACATTCTTACATTCCCTTACACACAATGTTTTGTGTACACCACGAACTTTGTTCTCTTGTTGTAGACTTTGCTTCGCAGAGAGATGCGAAAATTTGAATGGCATTCAATCGTCATTCCCAAATTTTCATTTGCGAGTGAGTGTGACAAATGTGAAATGACAAATAGCAAAATGGCAAATTACGCCGATAAGTCACCAAAAACCAGAAAAATGTCGCCAAAACCGGCGATAGTCGCCAAAAACTGGCAAAAAGTCACAAAAACTGGCAAAAAGTCGCCAAAAATAGAATTTGGAGAATGAAAATTTCATATTTAAATGCAGTTTTTTAATGAAAACTGCATATCTTCACGTTAGCACGTTCATTGCAATTGCATAGGTATAGGGGCCGGGATGGTCCTAGGATTTCACGGGCTGAACGCTTATCTGAAATTATACTAGGTAGGTACCTACTCATTGAGCTGATCATCAATATGTTTTTATCCGAAGTTCCTAACAAGATCCTCAAGAAGTTAACGAGGCACTTGAAAATCGGCTAAAACCAGTCACTTGTTACAACACGCGCAAATCGATCAGGTAACTTAAGGAGGTAAGCTTGCTCTCGGGCTTGTTTTCAGAGACCACTGGGCACTGGGTTTGCTCTTAGGGAGCTCTGGGTTTGCTCTCAGGGAGCGCTGGGTTTGCTGTCAGGGAGCTGGGTATGCTCTTAGGGAGCTGGGTTTACTCTCAAGGAAAAAGATTTTGCTCTCAGGGAAATGGGCTTTCTCCCAGGGAGCGCTGGGTTAACTCTCAGGCAGTGCTTGGTTTGCTGAGTTTGCTCTCAAGGAATTAAATTTGCTGTCGGGTTTGTTGTCGGAGAGCACTGGGTTTGATCTTAGGGAGCATTGGGTTTGCTCTTAGGGAGCATAAGGTTTGCTCTCAGGGGCGCTGGGCTTGCTCTCAGGTATCTGGGTTTGCTCAAAGAAAGTGCTTGGTTTGCTGTCATGAAGCAACTGGGTTTGCCCTCTGGGAGCAGATGGGTTTGCTCTTAGGGAGCGCTGGGTTTGCTCTGAGGGAGCACTGGATTTGCTCTCAGGGAGCAGCTGGGTTTGCTCTCTAGGAGCAGCTGGGTTTCCTCTCGGGGAGAAGCTGGGCTTGTTTTCAGAGAGCACTTGGTTTGCTCTAAGGGAACACTGGGTTTACTCTCAAGAGCCGCTGGGTTCGCTCTCAGGGAGCTGAGCTTGCTCCCAGGGAGCGCTGAGTTAACTCTCAGGAGTCAGGGAGTGCTCGGTTTGCTCTCAGGGAGCAGCTGGGTTTGCTGGGTTATGCTCTTAGGGAACTGGGTTTGCTCAGGGCTGGGTCAGGGAAAAAAAATGGGTTTGCTCTCAGGGAGCTGGGTTTGCTCAGGGAGCGCTGGGTTTGCTCTCAGGGAGCAGCTGGGTTTGCTCTCAGGAGTCAGGGAGTGCTCGGTTTGCTCTCAGGGAGCAGCTGGGTTTTGCTCTCAAGGAGCAGCTGGGTTTTGCTCTCAGGGAGCAGCTGGGTTTTGCTCTCACTCTCAGAGAGCAGCTGGGTTTTGCTCTCATGGAGCAGCTGGGTTTGCTCTCAAGGAGCAGCTGGGTTTTGCACTCATGGAGCAGCTGGGTTTGCTCTCAGGGAGCAGCTGGGTTTTGCTCTCTGGGAGCAGCTGGGTTTCCTCTCGGGAAGATACTGGGCTAGTTTTCAGAGAGCGCTGGGTTTGCTCTTAGGGAGCACTGGGTTTGCTCTCAAGGTGCGCTGGGTTTGCGCTCAGGGAGCAGCTGGGTTTGCTCTCTGGGAGCAACTGGGTTTCCTCTCGGCGAGAAACTGGGCTTGTTTTCAGAGAGCACTTGGTTTGCTCTTAGGGAACACTGGGTTTACTCTCAAGGAGCGCTGAGTTCGCTCTCAGGGAGCTGAGCTTGCTCCCAGGGAGCGCTGAGTTAACTCTCAGGAGTCAGGGAGTGCTCGGTTTGCTCTCAGGGTGCAGCTGGGTTTTGCTCTCAAGGAGCAGCTGGGTTTTGCTCTCAAGGAGCAGCTGGGTTTTGCTCTCAGGAAGCAGCTGGGTTTGCTCTCAGGGAGCAGCTTGGTTTTGCTCTCAGGGAGCAGCTGGTTTTTGCTCTCATGGAGCAGCTGGGTTTTGCTCTCATGGAGCAGCTGGGTTTGCTCTCAGGGAGCAGATGGTTTTTGCTCTCATGGAGCAGCTGGATTTTGCTATCATGGAGCAGCTGGATTTTGCTCTCATGGAGCAGCTGGGTTTTGCTCTCATGGAGCAGCTGGGTTTTGCTCTCAGGGAGTAGCTGGGTTTTGCTCTCATGGAGCAGCTGGGTTTTGCTCTCATGGAGCAGCTGGGTTTTGCTCTCAGGGAGCAGCTGGTTTTTGCTCTCATGGAGCAGCTGGGTTTTGCTCTCAGGGAGCAGCTGGGTTTTGCTCTCAGGGAGCAGCTGGTTTTTGCTCTCATGGAGCAGCTGGGTTTTGCTCTCATGGAGCAGCTGGGTTTGCTCTCATGGAGCAGCTGGGTTTGCTCTCAGGGCAGCTGGGTTTGCTCTCAGGGAGCAGCTGGATTTTGCTCTCATGGAGCAGCTGGATTTTGCTCTAATGGAGCAGCTGGGTTTTGCTCTCAGGGAGCAGCTGGGTTTTGCTCTCATGGAGCAGCTGGGTTTTGCTCTCATGGAGCAGCTGGGTTTTGCTCTCAGGGAGCAGCTGGGTTTTGCTCTCAGGGAGCAGCTGGGTTTGCTCTCAGGGAGCAGCTGGGTTTTGCTCTCAGGGATCAGCTGGGTTTTGCTCTCAGGGAGCAGCTGGTTTTTGCTCTCAGGGAGCAGCTGGGTTTTGCTCTCAGGGAGCAGTTGGGTTTTGCTCTCAGGGAGCAGCTGGGTTTTGCTCTCAGGGAGCAGCTGGGTTTGCTCATGGAGCAGCTGGGTTTTGCTCTCAGGGAGCAGCTGGTTTTTGCTCTCATGGAGCAGCTGGGTTTTGCTCTCATGGAGCAGCTGGGTTTTGCTCTCATGGAGCAGCTGGGTTTTGCTCTCATGGAGCAGCTGGGTTTTGCTCTCATGGAGCAGCTGGGTTTGCTCTCAGATCAGGGAGCAGCTGGGTTTTGCTCTCATGGAGCAGCTGGGATTTTTCAGATCAGGGAGCAGCTGGGTGTTCTCAACAATCGACAGAAAAATCCGTCGATTGTAGGCTAGCGTAGTGCAATGCTAGCGCTCGTCAGCTCAGACCCCTCTGCCAGGGATGGAAACAGAGCGGGACAGGTCCCAGGGTCGCCAACTTGGAGGAGAGCAATGACCCCTCGATGAATGGTATACGGAGAAGCCTGGCAAACAATGAACTGAAAGCTCACTGCACACTCAATAGCCATTATCCAGGGTCACGCGACACTCACAGCATTCGGATTATTGTCCTCCACTCAGCGCTAGCTATTACAACACATATTGAAACAAGTCAACACGTAGAAACAAGGCAATAATTCGGAGTAATAGAGCACAAGCGAGGCCAGGAGCAATCAAGTTCTGCCCGTAACACGTTTCCATGTTGAATCATCATATTGTTGCAATTATTGTTAACACCACCACCGGGGTTCTCCAGAATTTCTAGCACTTTCTGAATAACTGCGACAACAATTGTCTCCTACGACCTACACGCTTCGTAGAAGCACAATTTAATAAAGAAAACTTACACCTCTCAGAGTCTCTGGGGAACAGATTAATTGTATGGCGCTATAATGTGTACTCTGTTTAATTGACATGGCTAAATGCCATCTTCAAGCACTTTCTTACTGGGCACTATTTAACCGACCAACAACTTCAAGCAAGAAAACCGAGGTTTATTAGTGAATTTAAATGAAGAAAATGCAATTCATCAAATGTTTGAGACCATAACGAATTAACGAACTAATATAGTAATATGGTTCCTTGAATATTATGAACGGCACTACCAGTACCTAGGATGCATATGAAGCGCACAATCTGCATTAAGAAGTATGGATAATAAACAAAATAATATTATCACTAAATCCCATAAAACCTACGATCTATATATGAACAAACCTGGTTTCAAGTCACTGATAAAGGCTAGAGCAGCTGTCCCAAGTACAGAAGTACAGCTGCCTCTTGTTGCTGCCTCTTGTTGCTGCCTCTTGTTGCTGCCTCTTGTTGCTGCCTCTTGTTGCTGCCTCTTGTTGCTGCCTCTTGTTGCTGCTGCCTCTTGTTGCTGCCTCTTGTTGCTCTTGCTGCCTCTTGTTGCTGCCTCTTGTTGCTGCCTCTTGTTGCTGCCTCTTGTTGCTGCCTCTTGTTGCTGCCTCTGTTGCTGCCTCTTGTTGCTGCCTCTTGTTGCTGCCTCTTGTTGCTGCCTCTTGTTGCTGCCTCTTGTTGCTGCCTCTTGTTGCTGCCTCTTGTTGCTGCCTCTTGTTGCTGCCTCTTGTTGCTGCCTCTTGTTGCTGCCTCTTGTTGCTGCCTCTTGTTGCTGCCTCTTGTTGCCGCCTCTTGTTGTTTGCTGCCTCTTGTTGTTGCTGCCTCTTGTTGCTGCCTCTTGTTGCTGCCTCTTGTTGCTGCTGCCTCTTGTTGCTGCCTCTTGTTGCTGCCTCTTGTTGCTGCCTCTGTTGCTGCCTCTTGTTGCTGCCTCTTGTTGCTGCCTCTTGTTGCTGCCTCTTGTTGCTGCCTCTTGTTGCTGCCTCTTGTTGCTGCCTCTTGTTGCTGCCTCTTGTTGCTGCCTCTTGTTGCCTCTTGTTGCTGCCTCTTGTTGCTGCCTCTTGTTGCTGCCTCTTGTTGCTGCCTCTTGTTGCTGCCTCTTGTTGCTGCCTCTTGTTGCTGCCTCTTGTTGCTGCCTCTTGTTGCTGCCTCTTGTTGCTGCCTCTTGTTGCTGCCTCTTGTTGCTGCCTCTTGTTGCTGCCTCTTGTTGCTGCCTCTTGTTGCTGCCTCTTGTTGCTGCCTCTTGTTGCTGCCTCTTGTTGCTGCCTCTGTTGCTGCCTCTTGTTGCTGCCTCTTGTTGCTGCCTCTTGTTGCTGCCTCTTGTTGCTGCCTCTTGTTTGCTGCCTCTTGTTGCTGCCTCTTGTTGCTGCTGCCTCTTGTTGCTGCCTCTTGTTGCTGCCTCTTGTTGCTGCCTCTTGTTGCTGCCTCTTGTTGCTGCCTCTTGTTGCTGCCTCTTGTTGCTGCCTCTTGTTGCTGCCTCTTGTTGCTGCCTCTTGTTGCTGCCCTCTTGTTGCTGCCTCTTGTTGCTGCCTCTTGTTGCTGCCTCTTGTTGCTGCCTCTTGTTGCTGCCTCTTGTTGCTGCCTCTTGTTGCTGCCTCTTGTTGCTGCCTCTTGTTGCTGCCCCTCTTGTTGCTGCCTCTTGTTGCTGCCTCTTGTTGCTGCCTCTTGTTGCTGCCTCTTGTTGCTGCCTCTTGTTGCTGCCTCTTGTTGCTGCCTCTTGTTGCTGCCTCTTGTTGCTGCCTCTTGTTGCTGCCTCTTGTTGCTGCCTCTTGTTGCTGCCTCTTGTTGCTGCCTCTTGTTGCTGCCTCTTGTTGCTGCCTCTTGTTGCTGCCTCTTGTTGCTGCCTCTTGTTGCTGCCTCTTGTTGCTGCCTCTTGTTGCTGCCTCTTGTTGCTGCCTCTTGTTGCTGCCTCTTGTTGCTGCCTCTTGTTGCTGCCTCTTGTTGCTGCCTCTTGTTGTTGCTGCCTCTTGTTGCTGCCTCTTGTTGCTGCCTCTTGTTGCTTTGCCCTCTTGTTGCTGCCTCTTGTTGCTGCCTCTTGTTGCTGCCTCTTGTTGCTGCCTCTTGTTGCTGCCTCTTGTTGCTGCCTCTTGTTGCTGCCTCTTGTTGTTGCTGCCTCTTGTTGCTGCCTCTTGTTGCTGCCTCTTGTTGCTGCCTCTTGTTGCTGCCTCTTGTTGCTGCCTCTTGTTGCTGCCTCTGTTGCTGCCTCTTGTTGCTGCCTCTTGTTGCTGCCTCTTGTTGCTGCCTCTTGTTGCTGCCTCTTGTTGCTGCCTCTTGTTGCTGCCTCTTGTTGCTGCCTCTTGTTGCTGCCTCTTGTTGCTGCCTCTTGTTGCTGCCTCTTGTTGCTGCCTCTTGTTGCTGCCTCTTGTTGCTGCCTCTTGTTGCTGCCTCTTGTTGCTGCCTCTTGTTGCTGCCTCTTGTTGCTGCCTCTTGTTGCTGCCTCTTGTTGCTGCCTCTTGTTGCTGCCTCTTGTTGCTGCCTCTTGTTGCTGCCTCTTGTTGCTGCCTCTTGTTGCTGCCTCTTGTTGCTGCTGGGTCCACCCAGATCATGGCAGATCTTGCAGGTGCACTATTCTATATCATCCAATGAACCACATCATTCCCAGTATTATAAGAGAAAAATAGAGATAGTCTGTGCAAAAATTATTTACAAAGGTTTTAGTGTTGGAATGTGTTCTAATGGGTCCCATGAAGGTCCTCAAAGAGTGTTGGGTTCTACCCCTTGAGGAAATTTCAGGAGGGCCACGCCCTTTTTTGACCGTGGGAAATTTTGGTGAAAAATCGAAAATCCAAGTTTACATTCATATAAAGATATAAGTCATGTGGGTACTCTAAACCTATGTTTTCTGGGACGGGGAATCGATTCCAAGCATAATCTAAGCGCTATCGATCTTTCTTGACCCATTTTCGACCACGCCCATTTTTGTGTATGGAATTTTTTGTTGAAATGCCATTTCTCAATGATTCACAATATATGGCCTGTGGGCACTCTAAACCTATGTTTGTATGGGACGGGGAATCGATTCCAAGCATTATCTAGCGCTATCGACCTTTCTTGACCCATTCCTGACCACGCCCACTTTTTGCATAAATGAAGTTCTTGAGGTTGAAATGTCATTTCTCGATGATTCACAATATATATGGCATGTGGGTACTCCCTAAACCTATGTTTTCCGGGACGGGGAATCCCGATTCCAAACATTATCTAAGTGCTATCGACCTTTCTTGAGCCATTTCTGACCACGCCCACTTTTGCATACATGAAGTTCTTGAGGCTGAAATGTCATTATGATATGATATGGCATGTGGGTACTCCAAACCTATGTTTTTCTTGGACGGGGAATCGATTCCAAGCATTATCTAAGCGCTATTCTTGACCCATTTCACCACGCCCACTTTATGCGTACATGGAATTCTGGAGGCCAAAATGTCATAATTTTTCGATAATTTACAATATATGGCTTGTGGAATGTGGGTACTCTAAACCTATGTTTTTTGGGATGGAGAATCGATCCTTCATACATGATATTATATGAGCTATTAACAATTCAAGCCCAATTTCTGACAACGCCCAGCCATTTTCGGTAATTCGACTTTTTAAATGTCATGCAATCTTTTTACTTACTCCTTTCTATCTGGAGTCTGGATGCTAACAGTTCCACTGTTTTCTCCGTTAACTCTCGAGCGCTGCTGTTGAACTTTTAAGTTTGAAAACGAAGTCTGGACCATCGAGTCATTGGCCTTCTTCACTGACCTCATAGAACAATGCCATTTCCATATTTTCATCAAGGCAATTCTGGCGAAACTCTAATCCCAGTTCCGCCAACGGTCTGACCGAGTGAATGGGTAAACAAAAGGACTCAGCAGGGTTAGACCAAAATGGTCAGTGAATCTTAATCAAGTATTTGGTTGCACCAACCTCCCTTCCGCCCCATTTTTTTTTTTTTTTTTTTGCCGACTGAGAATCCATCTAGCTTTCATCTACTCAAAGGCTTAAAGGTATGGTCAGAGATATGTGTGAACTACGACCAGTCGACCATGTAATTGTATCTAAGGTACATGAGATGCTGACTATGCCTGCTGGTCGTCGTCAATTTCCGACTAAACTGAAGTACTGACTTCCTTAGGTATGGTCGAGTGGTCGACCATACCTAAGTACCTCGTTAAATTCGAATTTCGGAAGGCCACGAATGCAAAAAATCCTAGACAGTTTGTATGGCTTTAGTTTGACTTAGGTACATGAAACCAGGGCGGAATCTGGTTCGTCAACAAAACTCAAGTTCCCAACTGTGGAATTGAAGTCAAGCTAACTGCATGTAATTTAAACTGTTGCAAGGTACTTCCTATCATTTTATGAGTACTTTTTACTCTCATCATATATACAGACCAAAAGCTGTCTCTTCAGGCGGAAGGATGTGATTTTGTAGTCTCATGGATGTCTGCATAACTTTAACTGCAAAGGTGGACAGTTATAGAAGGTGAAGTTGAAGTGTCTCTTTGAATGAGTCACTGATGTTTGTGGTCCTGCTGAGTCATGTGTGTTCTAGTAAGTAGAGGTTCACTACAAGTCACGATTCAGCCATGACGTCGGTCTAGCTGGCGATCCTTCTTTTTTTTCAATAGAAATCAGGCCAATGTAAAGGATGGTAGGATGGTCTAAATACATCCGACAGTGGCAGTTGACAATTGAGGATCCAAGATGGGCTTCCAGATAGATGGAAGCATAGTTATGGGTAAGGAGGATGTAGAGAGTAGATATTTGAGAAGCATCAGGGTCCAGGACTTGTATCAGTGTATCTGACTGATGGATTAGCTCAGCATGCAGGATGAGTATTCGATTCCAATACTGGTGTTTACTCTCGTGTGAAGATTTCTGGACAGAACAACCATAAAGTATGAGTATTCAAGAAGACATCCCACATACAAAAACAAGGGCTGTCGCCAAAATTTCGACAGCCTCTTCTTTTTTTGTAGGATGTCTTCTTATCACTATACATTTCGACCATTTCGAGAAATGGGTCAGAAATGGTCGTCAGAGCTGGATAGTGGGATGGCGTTGGGATCGAAATAACCATCGTCATATGTCTCTCGAATCATAATCAGAAAATAACATTTCGCCGGTTTCGGCCTAAATATATTCTATATGCACAATAATTGAATAATGGGCGTGACCTGGAATCGGCTTGGAAATGTTCATGAAGTAAATAATGAATATGAAATAGATTACCCGCCTCACTGCCTCAGGAAAGGTTGGTTTCCGTTCAGATCACCCTCATGTCTTTAGATCAAGCCACATGCCTTTTACAACGAGGAATGACATTTTGGCCTCAAGAATTCCATGTGCTCAAAGAGTGGGCGTGATCAGAAATGGCCAAAAAAGGTCAATAGCGCTTAGATAATGCTTGGAATCGATTCCCCGTCCCAGAAAACATGGGTTTAGAGTACCCACAAGCCATATATTGTGAATTATCGAGAAATTACATTTTGGCCTCACATCTTCCATACACAAAAAAGTGGGCGTGGTCAGAAATGGGTCAAGAAAGGTCGATAGCACTTAGATAATGCTTGGAATCGATTCCCCATGCAAGAAAACATGAGTTTAGAGTACCCACATGCCATACATTGTGAATCATCGAGAAATGACATTTTGGCCTCAAGAACTTCATGTACGCAAAAAGTGGGTGTGGTCAGGAATGGGTCAAGAAAGGTCGATAGCGCTTAGATAATGCTTGGAATCGATTCCCCGTCCCAGAAAACATAGGTTTACAGTACCCACAAGCCATATATTAGAATCATTGAGAAATGGCATTTTGGCCTCAAAAATTCCATACGCAAAAAAATGGGCGTGGTCGAAAAATGGGTCAAGAAAGATCGATAGCGCTTAGATTATGCTTGGAATCGATTCCCCGTCCCAGAAAACATAGGTTTAGAGTACCCACGTGACTTATATGAATGTAAACTTGGATTTTCGATTTTTCACCAAAATTTCCCACGGTCAAAAAAGGGCGTGGCCCTCCTGAAATTTCCTCAAGGGGTAGAACCTTAACACTCTTTGGAGACCTTCATGGGATCATTAGAACACATTCCAACACTAAAACCTTTGTAAATAATTTTTGCACAGATGCCCCCATTTTTAGCAAATAATGACCTTATAAGTAGCTTCACACTTTGAGAGTGTCCTGCTCAATACAATGCGTCCGTTAAGAAGGTTGTCCTCTCTTGAGCAGTTGATCGTTCTCTTTTATTCCTTTTCACCGTCAGACACGATACACATGCTTCCATGCTATCTGAGAAAGAATACGGATTTGAAAATGAAATGATGATTTGTAACTATTATTCCTAATACAATAAATCGTTTTTCATGGGCACATTGTGAAAAAGAAGCAAATGGAATTGACATGAATGGCAACGCGGATCTTGTTATAAATCAATTGGTACGTTATGGTTATGGCAATAAGCTAATAAGGACAACACAGTCGTATTTTAAAACAGTCGTATTTTAAAACATGTATAAAACATAGAACAAAATACTCGTTAAGAATTGACATGTTCTATAGCAATCATCATTCTGATAGCCGAATAACATAATTTAACAGATGCTGTTTAAAAAAAGCGTAAAAATAATTCAAATTTCCTGTCAAAAACCCATGAATATTATCGAATTTGAACATCATAAGATAAATAATGGCCCAGAGGAAAGTGGCTAAATCAAGTAGTTTAAGTCAAGCCTTTGATGGATGTAGTAAGTTATTTTGTAACAATTTAAAGGTAAAAAAGTTTTGAGTCTCACCCCAGGCAATCACATGAAATAGAACTCCTTGCTTTCTTTTGTTTGTATTCAGAATTCAAATGTCACGTAAAATTAGTAGAAGTGATGTTCTATCATTTACAAACAATATTTTCATAAACTATAATACATTTTGTAACATTTTTGAGTAACAGGTGTTAATAACAATAAATTTGAAGCATTATGATGAGTCTTTATAATAAGTTTTATAATGAGTTTTTGGTGCGAACCATTTCAATTGTCATGCTGTGAACTACTATTATTGCTACAGCTACATCAAACTATTCTAGAAATCGTCGTCATTATTGATTATGGCACATGAAAGAGTTCAGATAAAATCCCACCGTTGCCAA
Organism: Beroe forskalii; assembly: GCA_011033025.1. NCBI lineage: Eukaryota > Metazoa > Ctenophora > Nuda > Beroida > Beroidae > Beroe > Beroe forskalii. The sequence continues at coordinate 71,685 of WFMF01000420.1, forward strand.
CTGTAACATGAAGCTGACAGCGTTTCACCAAGTAAACGAGTTTATAATATGAAACAAGTATGTATTCACTATTCATTCAGTATTCATTGCATTGGATTGCAGGTTTTCTGTAATCATATAATATTATCACATGATAAAAACCAACATTACGCGAATATCATAAGCTACTTAGCAACACCGATCACGCGCGAATTATTAATCACGCGTGAATCCTGAGTTACCAAGCAACACCGATATAATGCGTGAGTCATGAAAATTACTTCAAAACGCGTGATATGATAAGGGTGGAAAGGAAGATAATCCCGCCGCACATGAGATGCTGCTTATAACTCTTCTCAGGGAAGTACCGCTGTACGACCTTGAACCCGAGTACTCCGGCGAGTGGTGAAAACATGGTGAGGTTGGAGGCGAAGGTCATCTTGTAAAAATCTTGTGCTGAGGTGTTTCAGGTGTTAAGATAAATCTGAAATTTAGGGAACCCAAATCTTTTGAATTATTTACATTCAATTTTGTCTAGATGTATGAAACTGAGGATGGTGTCATAAACACATCGAATATCGATCAGTCCATATAGTGAGATACAAGCCAATCACTTCATCGCAATCATCACATCGATCAAACGCATTTCATCATGTCAGCTAGGTATAATTGAGAAAATTCAAATGAATATCATGACACCAGATCATTACAGAAGCAAATTAATTCTCTAGCAGAAGCAAGTTATATTCTCTAGCAGAGTGTAATCATGCAATCATGTCACAGCCGAACCGATCATGGCACTTTTAGCTACATTGTGAACTAAACCTCTTGAGCACTTGAATTACATACAATCAAGGGGCTGGGGGGCTTGAGGCGGGGAGTTGCACTCTCCGTCCACGTCCGTTTCCTTCCAGCCGAGGGAACTCTGCCACGTTGTCGTTATCAGATCGTACACTTTCTCTGCAGATATTTCATGATTCGTGAGGAGAGATCAAAAGGGGATTAATTTCATGAAAAACTACGACAGCAGACAGGTTTGGCATATTCGAGCACTAGGAAGTAAGAAGTAAGAACGTTCAATACATCCAACTCACCCCTCCACTCCCTGACTCACCCCTCCACTCCCTGACCCCCCTCACTCACCCCTCCACTCCCTGACCCCCTCACTCACCCCTCCACTCCCTGCCCCCCTCACTCACCCCTCCACTCCCTGACCCCCTCACTCACCCCTCCATTCCCTGACCCCCTCACTCACCCCTCCACTCCCTCACTCACCCCTCCACTCCCTGACCCTCTCACTCACCCTCCACTCCCTGACCCCCTCCACTCACCCTCCACTCCCTGACCCCCTCACTCACCCCTCCACTCCCTGACCCCCTCACTCACCCCTCCACTCCCTGACCCCCTCACTCACCCCCCTCCACTCCTGACCCCCTCACTCACCCCTCCACCCCCTGACCCCCCCTCACCCCACCCCCTCCACCCCTGACCCCCTCACTCACCCCTCCACTCCCTGACCCCCTCACTCACCCCCTCCACTCCCTGACCCCCTCACTCACCCCTCCACTCCCTGACCCCCTCACTCACCCATCCACTCCCTGACCCCCTCACTCACCCCTCCACTCCTGACCCCTTTACTCACCCTCCTCACTCCCCTGACCTCCTCACCCCCCCACTCCCCACTCCCTGACCCCTCACTCACCCCTCCACTCCCTGACCCCCTCCACCCTCCTCCTGACCCCCTCACTCACCCCTCCACTCCCTCCTCACCCCTCACTCACCCCCTCCCTCCCCTCCGACCCCTCATTCACCTCCCTCCCCCTCCTCACCCCCTCACTCACCCCCTCCACTCCACTCCTGACCCCCTCACTCATCCCTCCACTCCCTGACCCCTCACTCACCCCTCCACTCCCTGACCCCCTCACTCACCCCTCCCCACCTCCCCCTCACTCCCCCTCCACTCCCTGACCCCTCTCCACCCCTCCCTCCTGACCCCTCACTCACCCCCTCCACTCCCTGACCCCCCCTCACTCACCCCCCTCCACTCCCTGACCCTCACTCACCCCTCCACCCCCGGACCCCTCACTCCCTCCTCCTGACCCCCTCCACTCCCTCACCCCTCCCCTCCCACCCCCTCACTCACCCCTCCACTCCCTGACCCCTCACTCACCCCTCCACTCCCTCGACCCCTCACTCACCCCTCCCTCCTCCACCCCTCACTCCGGCCCCTCCACTCCCCCTCACTCACCCCTCCACTCCTGACCCCTCACTCACCCCTCCACTCCCTGACCCCCTCACTCACCCCTCCTGACCCCCCTCCTCACCCCTCCCTCACCCCCTCCACTCCTGACCCCTCACTCACCCCTCCACTCCCCTGACCCCTCACTCACCCCTCCACTCCCCTGACCCCTCACTCACCCCTGACCCCTACCCCTCCACTCCCCTGACCCCTCACTCACCCCTCCACTCCCTGACCCCCTCACTCACCCCTCCACTCCTGACCCCTCACTCACCCCTCCACTCCCTGACCCCCCCCCCCCCTCCACCCTCCCTCCTCACCCCTCCACTCCCTGACCCCCTCACTCACCCCTCCACTCCCTGACCCCTCACCCCTCCACTCCTGACCCCCTCACCCCCCCCACTCCCCACTCCCTGACTCCTCCCCCTCACTCACCCTCCCCTCACTCACCCCTCCACTCCCTGACCCCTCACTCACCCCTCACCTCCCCTGACCCCCTCACTCACCCTCCACTCCCTGACCCCTCACTCACCCCTCCACTCCCTGACCCCCTCACTCACCCCTCCCACTCCCTGACCCCCTCACCCCTCCACTCCCTGACCCCTCACTCACCCCTCCACTCCTGACCCCCTCACTCACCCCTCCACTCCCTGACCCCTCACTCACCCTCCACTCCCTGACCCCCTCACTCACCCCTCCACTCCCTGACCCCTCACTCACCCCTCCTCCACTCCCTGACCCCTCCTCACCCTCCACTCCTCCCCTCACTCACCCCTCCACTCCCCCCCTCTCACCCCTCCACTCCCTGACCCCCCTCACCCCTCCACCCCTCACTCCCCCTCCACTCTCACCCCTCCACCCCTCCTGACCCCTCACTCACCCCTCCACTCCTGACCCCTCACTCCCTCACCTCCACCCCTCCAATCCCCTCACCCCCTCCACTCCCCAGCCCCCTCACTCCCCTCCACTCCCTGACCCTCACTCACCCCTCCACTCTGACCCCCTCACTCACCCCTCCACTCCTGACCCCCTCACTCACCCCTCCACTCCTGACCCCCTCCTCACCTCCACTCCCTGACCCCCTCACTCACCCTCCACTCTGACCCCCTCCTCACCCCTCCACTCCCTGACCCCTCCACTCCCCTCCTCACCCCTCACCCCTGACCCCCTCACTCACCCCTCCATTTCCCCTCCCCCTCCTCCCCCCCTCCTGACCCCCTCCACTCACCCCCTCCTTCCCCGTTTCCCCCCCTCACTCACCCCTCCACTCCCTGACCCCTCACTCACCCCTCCACTCCTGACCCCCTCACTCCCCCCCTCTCATTCCCTCCTCCCCCCTCACTCCTCCCCCTCACTCCTGACCCTCACTCACCCCTCCGCCCCTCACTCACTCCCTCCACCTGACCCCCACTCACCCCTCCACTCCTGACTCCCTCACTCACCCTCCACTCACCCCCCCTCCCCTCCCCTCCACTCACCCCTCACTCACCCCTCCAAATCCCCTCACCCCTCCTCCCTCCTCCCCGAGCCCCTCACCTCACTCCCTGACCCCTCCTCACCCTCCACTCACCTCCTCCCCTCCACTCCCCTCACTCACCCTCACTCCCCTCCCTCTGACCCCCTCACTCACCCCTCTCTCCCTGACCCCTCCTGACCCCTCCACTCCTCCTCCCTCCTCACCCATCCCCTGACCCCTCACTCACCCCTCCTCCCTGACCCCCTCACTCACCCCTCCGCTCCCTGACCCCCTCCTCACCCCTCCACTCCCTGACCCCTCACTCACCCTCCACTCCCTGACCCCCTCACTCACCCCTCCACTCCCTGACCCCTCACTCACCCTCCACTCCTGACCCCCCTCACCCTCCACTCCCTGACCCCTCACTCACCCCTCCACTCCTGACCCCTCACTCACCCCTCCACTCCCTGACCCCTCACTCACCCTCCACTCCCCTGACCCCTCACTCACCCCTCCTCCCTGACCCTCACTCACCCCTCCACTCCTGACTCCCCTCCACTCCCTGACCCTCACTCACCCCTCCACTCCCTGACCCCTCCCTGACTCACCCCTCCACTCCCTGACCCCCTCACTCACCCCCTCCACCCCTCCCCCTCACCCATCCCCTCCACTCCCTGACCCCTCACTCACCCCTCCACTCCCTGACCCCTCACTCACCCCCTCCACTCCCTGACCCCTCACTCACCCCTCCACTCCCTGACCCCTCACTCACCCCTCCACTCCCTGACCCCTCACTCACCCCCTCCACTCCCCTGACCCCTCACTCACCCCTCCACTCCTGACCCCTCACTCACCCTCCACTCCCTGACCCCCTCACTCACCCCTCCACTCCTGACCTCCTCCTGACCCCCTCCACTCCTGACCCCTCACTCCCCCTCCACTCCCTGACCCCCTCACTCACCCCTCCACTCCCTGACCCCCTCACTCACCCCTCCCCTCACTCCCTGACCCCTCACTCACCCCTCCACTCCTGACCCCTCACTCACCCCTCCACTCCCTGACCCCCTCACTCACCCTCCACTCCCTGACCCCCTCACTCACCCCTCCACTCCCTCACTCACCCCTCCACTCCCTGACCCCCTCACTCACCCCTCCACTCCCTGACCCCCTCACTCACCCCTCCACTCCCTGACCCCCTCACTCACCCCTCCACTCCCCTGACCCCTCACTCACCCCTCCCTCCTCCCCCTGACCCCTCCACCCCTCACCCCCTCACTCCCTCCACTCCTGACCCCCCCTCACTCACCCCTCCACTCCCTGACCCCCTCACTCACCCCTCCACTCCCTGACTCACCCCTCCACTCCCTGACCCCCTCACTCCGAACTCGAAAAAACCCCCATAAACCCCGAAAAAAATTAAACCCCTAGGCCCACTTTGGGGTTTTGGGGGTTTAAAATCCCACCATTTCAAAATAGGGCCAAAATCCACAACTAAAATGGTACCATTTCAGAAAAGGGTCGAAAATTATCGTCAAAAGTGGTACCATTTGAAAAAAATTCGGAAAATTTTCTATAAAATGGTACTGTTTCTGAATAAATTTTGAAATTTCTCAACAAAAAATGGTACCATTTAAGAAAAGGTTCGAAAATCCTCAACAAAATGGTACCATTTCAGAAAAGTGCCAAAAATTTTCAGCAAAAATGGTACCATTTCAGAAAAGGTTGAAAATCCTCAACAAAATGGTAGGTACCATTTCAGAAAGGGTCGAAATCGTCAACAAAAAATGGTACCATTTCCGAAAAGTGCCAAAAATCTTCAGCAAAAAATGGTACCATTTCAGAAAGGGTTGAAAATCCTCAACAAAAATGGTACCATTTCAGATTAGGTCGAAAATCCTCAACAAAAATGGTACCATTTAAGAAAAAGGGTCGAAAATCCTCAACAAAATGGTACCATTTCAGAAAGTGCCTAGAAAAATTTCCAGCAAAAAATGGTACCTTTTCAGAAAAGGGTTGAAAATCCTCAACAAAATGGTACCATTTCAGATTAGGAGTCGAAAATCCTCAACAAAATGGTACCATTTCAGAAAGGGCCAACATTCTAAACAAAATTATGGTACCATTTCCGAAAAGTGCCAAAAATCTCCAGCAAAATGGTACCATTTCAGAAAAGGGCCCAGAAAAATTTCCAGCAAAAATTGTGCCATTTCAGAAAGGGTTGGAAATCCTAAACAAAAATGGTACTACCATTTCAGATTAGGGTTGAAAATCCTCAACAAAATGGTACCATTTCAGAAAAGGGCCAAAATTCCTAAACAAAATTATGGTACCATTTCCGAAAAGTGCCAAAAATCTCCAGCAAAAATGGTACCATTTCAGAAAAGGGTTGAAAATCTAAACAAATATGGTACCATTTCAGATAAGTCGAAAATCAACAAAAAATGGTACCATTTCAGAAAAGGGCCAAAATTCCTCAACAAAATGGTACCATTTCGGAAAAGGGTCGAATATCCTCAACAAAATGGTACCATTTGGAGAAGAGCCGAAAATCCACAACTAAAGTAGTACCATTTTGAGAGAAAATCGAATTTTCCGACCGAAAAACGACTATTTTTATCAGTTTAGCCTCCTTAAACCCTCATAAACCCCGAAAATTAAACCCCCATTTGCCAATTTTTTATATCCACCCTTCCCCCCACTCACCCCTCCACTCCCTGACCCCTCACTCACCCCTCCACTCCCTGACCCCTCACTCACCCCTCCACTCCCTGACCCCCTCACTCACCCCTCCACTCCCTGACCCCCTCACTCACCCCTCCACTCCCTGACCCCCTCACTCACCCCTCCACTCCCTGACCCCTCACTCACCCCTCCACTCCCTGACTCCCTCACTCACCCCTCCACTCCCTGACCCCTCACTCACCCTCCACTCCCTGACCCCCTCACTCCCCTCCACTCCTGACCCCTCACTCACCCCTCCACTCCTGACCCCCTCACTCACCCCTCCACTCCTGACCCCTCACTCACCCCTCCACCCCGACCCCTCACTCACCCCTCCACTCCCTGACCCCCTCACTCACCCCTCCACTCCCTGACCCCCTCACTCACCCCTCCACTCCCTGACCCCCTCACTCACCCCTGACTCCCTCCCCCTGACCCCCTCCCACCCCTCCACTCCCTGACCCCTCACTCACCCCTCCACTCCTGACCCCCCTCCACTCCCCTCACTCACTCCCCCTCCACTCCCTGACCCCCTCACTCACCCCTCCACTCCCCTGACCCCCTCACTCACCCCTCCTCCCTGACCCCCTCACTCACCCCTCCACTCCGACCCCTCCATCACCCCTCACTCCCCCCACTCCCCGACCCCCTCACCCCCTCACCCCTCCACTCCCTGACCCCTCACTCACCCCTCCACTCCCTGACCCCCTCACTCACCCCTCCACTCCCTGACCCCCTCACTCACCCCTCCACTCCTGAACCCCTCACTCACCCCTCCACTCCCTGACCCCTCACTCACCCCTCCACTCCCCCCCTCACTCACCCCTCCACTCCCTGACCCCCTCACTCACCCCTCCACTCCCTGACCCCCTCACTCACCCTCCCTGACCCCTCCCTGACCCCCCCCTCACCCCCTCACTCCCTCCACTCCCCTGACCCCCTCACTCACCCTCCACTCCCTGACCCCCTCACTCACCCCTCCACTCCCTGACCCCTCACCACCCCTCCTCCCCTGACCCCCTCACTCACCCTCCACTCCCTGACCCCTCACTCACCCCTCCACTCCCTGACCCCTCACTCACCCCTCCACTCCCTGACCCCCTCACTCCCCTCCTCCCTGACCCCTCCACTCCATTCCCTGACCCCTCCTCACCCCTCCACTCCCTGACCCCTCACTCACCCCTCCTCCCTGACCCTCACTCACCCCTCCACTCCCTGACCCCTCACTCACCCCTCCCTCCTGACCCCCACTCACCCCCCTCCCACTCCATGACCCCCCCTCACTCACCCTCCACTCCCCCCCCCTCCCCTCCACTCCCTGACCCCTCACTCCTCACCCCTCCACTCCATGACCCCTCACTCACCCTCCACTCCCTCACTCACCCCTCCACTCCCTCACTCTCTCCTCCACTCCCTGACCCCCTCACTCACCCCTCCACTCCCTGACCCCCTCACTCACCCCTCCTCCCTGACCCCCCTCACCCCTCACTCCCCCGACCCCCTCACTCACCCCTCCACTCCTGACCCTCACTCACCCCTCCATTCCCTGACCCCTCACTCACCCTCCCACTCCCTGACCCCTCCACCCCTCCACCCCTCCCCCTCACTCCCCTCCACTCCTGACCCCCTCACTCATCCCTCCACTCCCTGAACCCCTCACTCACCCCTCCACTCCCTGACCCCCTCACTCACCCCTCCACTCCCCTGACCCCTCACTCACCCTCCACTCCCCGACCCCTCACTCACCCCTCCACTCCTGACCCCTCACTCACCCCTCCACTCCCTGACCCCCTCACTCACCCCTCCACTCCCTGACCCCTCACTCACCCCTCCATTCCCTGACCCCCCTCACTCACCCCTCCACTCCCTGACCCCTCACTCACCCCTCCACTCCCTGACCCCCTCACTCACCCCTCCACTCCCTGACCCCCTCACTCACCCCTCCACTCCCTGACCCCTCACTCACCCCTCCACTCCCTGACCCCTCACTCACCCCTCCACTCCCTGACCCCCTCACTCACCCCTCCACTCCCTGACCCCCTCACTCACCCCTCCACTCCCTGACCCCTCACTCACCCCTCCACTCCCTGACCCCTCACTCACCTCCACTCCCTGACCCCTCACTCACCCCCCACTCCACCCCTGACCCCCCTCCACTCCCCCCTCCTCCCACTCCCTGACCCCCCACTCACCCCTCCCACTCCCTGACCCCCTCACTCACCCCTCCACTCCCTGACCCCTCCACCCCCCTCCACTCCCCTGACCCCTCACTCACCCCTCCACTCCCTGACCCCTCACTCACCCCTCCACTCCCTGACCCCTCACTCACCCCTCCACTCCCTGACCCCTCACTCACCCCTCCACTCCCTGAACCCCTCACTCACCCCTCCACTCCCTGACCCCCTCACTCACCCCTCCACTCCCTGACCCCTCACTCACCCCTCCACTCCCTGACCCCCTCACTCACCCCTCCACTCCCTCACTCACCCCTCCACTCCCTGACCCCCTCACTCACCCCTCCACTCCCTGACTCCCCTCACTCACCCCTCCACTCCCTGACCCCCTCACTCACCCCTCCACTCCCTGACCCCCTCACTCACCCCTCCACTCCCTGACCCCCATGGTGGAAGTGTCGTAGAGCTTGATCCCCTCTTTAGCCTTGGTCAGCACGTCAGGAGTGGGTGGTTCCTCCCACTCCGGCCACCGGTATTGCTGTAGAAAGGGATCCTCCAGCAGGCTGGCTACGTCCACCCGGTCATGCGGATCTATCGTCAGCATCTTAGCCAGACACTCCGCCGCCATGTCGACTGAAACAAGGGTTTAGTTACTGTTTGAAGTGAACTCGTTACAAAAAGAGGAATACTTCGAAAAGAAGGAAAATATACATCTGGTAAGATATTACCGCACTAGCCACTAGATAAATACCTTCACATAACGCTTGAGTTGGCATAACAAATTCACGTTTGATTATCAATATCCAGAACTCCAGAAAACCAAAATGATCAATAAACTCGAAGGATAATGAGGGTTGAAACAGAAGAATCAAACTCTCCACGGCAGGGAAATATAGTTGGGGTTCTAATGAGAATATTATATAGCGGTAATTATCGAACAACGACTTGATTATTATACTTAAACACGTCTAAATTAACATTTCAATAACTAATTTGTTCGAATTAATGGAATTCCAAATTACTTCTTGTTGAGTGGAATCTAATGGTCTGGCGGCTTTCCGTCAGACATGATAACACTTGGCATTGTCATCGCTCGCCGTGACAACAGTAAGCAATTGATTATTTCTTGTCATGTGAAAATTAATAATTCCTACGCTTTTCCTTGTTGATTGGAATTGTTGTGGTATAGAGTCAAAAACCCCGGAGTGTATGAAGACAAAATTTAAACTGACAGGTTTTTTCACTTTCTGCGAAAGTATTGCGGAAATACTTTTAAAAGTGATACCTACCCAGTACCTACCAACTATTCCATTATTAAACTTATACCACCCTGAAAACTTCAGTAATAATACTTAATTAATTGAGATTTAATGATGCAACTCACAAGTTGTTCTAGCTCCCGCAGGCGATGGTCCGAGATTTCTGACATTTTGAAACAAATCAGTCCGACCAGACGTGGGTCTCTGTGCTTTCTGTTCAATGTAATCCCTCACCTGAACATATTGCAACAAATTAATAACAGAATTTCGATCCTTGTAGCTGTCCAATGTATTTCATACACGCACACACCGTACTCGAAGTGGTTCCTTCAATATGCATTAGAGCATTAGGACTTACGTAGGTAACGTAAGTAATAATGTGATAATGGTGACTGAGAGCACTCAACACACGCCTAAAATGGAGGTTGAACATGCTCGAGCATGTTATAAGGTAGGAATATCAAGTTTCATTCTGACTGGGTGATCTAATAGAACAGTTGAAGTATGATCTAATCAGGGGGCTGGCAAGCCCCCCGCGGCGGTTTGCGAGCCCGAGGGCCCGAAGGGCCCGAGGGCGAGCTTTGGACGACGGACCTAACAGTGCGAGGGCCGAAGGCCCGAGCCGCGAGCCCGAGGACCCGAAGGGTCCGAGGGCGAGCATTAGACGGCGAACCTAACGGTGCGAGGGCCGAAGGCCCGAGCGCGAGCCCGAGGACACGAAGGGTCCGAGGGCGAGCATTGGACGGCTATCTTAACAGTACACGAGCCTCCAAGCATCGGGAGTGAGTTTATGTAACTTTGCTTGCCAGCCCCCAACTATATGTTTTCATGGATTGGCCATATTTCACGTTGAAATTTGAGTAAGTTTCCGTTGCCGAAATCGTACCAAAATTTGCACATCGCATGTTTAAAGGTCAAAGGAGCAACTGTCAAAATTTCAGATCGATTGGATTAAAAATGGCCGAGTTATTACAACTTGAATTTTACCAAAATCGAGGGTGTTCTTGTTAAATAGGGTTACGACCATATATTTTTATCTACTAACCACAGTACAGAATTGCTGTACACTGATCAGTCCATGTCTTCAAAGTTAGTAGGCAAAAAAGTAACAAAGAAAGGAATGATTTAATATCATGCTCATAACATGCTCATAGATTTATGCAAGCTTCATACTGGAATGATTAAGAAGGTTCAATGATGTTAAAGTCAGCGTCAAACAAAAATTCCGAGGAGCCGCGCGCGCGTTCAAAATATGCATCTCCTCGAGTCTGTGACGTCACTGAAATCGGCATTGGATAGTCACGTGACGAGTCACGTGATGAAGTTGCGTAGCAACCAGTGCCCATTCGCGTACAGCATTGCTCTCTTATAAAAGCGTCTCGAACATAGCTGGAGTGCTTAAGTAATTTCAGCTACAGATAAAATTTGATTTTGGTGCACAATGTCAAGCCAATAAACAATATTTGAATAATGACCCACATTGTCTGAGCTGCCGTGTTTTGTCGAGAACATGCCTTGAATAATCGTATCGGTCAATCCCCCAGGATTCAACATCTTTTAAAATCAAAAATGAAAAATGCTTATCAGGATGGAACCTTTCCATCAGGTGTCAAGTGAGATTCCATGGCAAATCAGAATTCGAGCGGTTTTTTCATCATGAAACGTGCGATGCTGATCGACATTGTGCGATGTAGCCAGTGGGGATGCTCTGCATCCCTGGAAAGTTGGCTTGCATCTCCTGAGAAACTTGCATCCTCTGTGATGGTTGGTCGAAGAGGGTTGCTTAGCATCCCTTGCAATTTGGCATTCATCCCCTGGCCACACAATCACATTGGTGCGATGTACCTTAGGAGGTTTATTTATGTGGGTTGAAATTGCGGTGTTTGAAATTTTGGTAGGTTGAAAATATGGTGATTTTTTTCAAAAATCCCCAAATTTCACCCACCAAATAAAATTGGGTGATTTTTATAACTTTTTGCTGACAAATGAAAGATTTTTTGCAGAAAACAATGGAAAAATAGATTAATTCTAATATTACAAATCGAATTCTTGATCCTCTTCCTGAGCCTCTGCTTCATTAATTACTGTTCTAAATTTTTGAATTTCAATTGTTTTATTAACCATTTGACTTTGACTAAATTATCTGTAACTATCTGAAAACTCATCTCTGATACGAAATTGTACTGTTTTAGTACAGATAGTTCAAGAAATTTCGAAAGCGTGTTGAATTAAATCGGGGAGTAAAATTGTGGCGGGCAAAATTTTGGTAGGTTGAAAATATGGGGATTTTTTCGAAAAATCCCCAAATTACAACCTTTATAAATAGACCTCCTAAGGTATCTGAAAGCTGGTGCCAGTGGGGATTAACTCAAGTTTATCGAAGAAATTTTGGGGCAGATCCTCTCAAAAAAGTAAGATTAGGATGCGTTGTCACGATAAAATAGAATTTGAGGCAAACAAGCATTGTATTAGTTGCCCAAGGAGCAAGCATCTATAAATAGCAAACAGTGTATTAAATGCGCGCGCGTCATGGCGCGCATCCTAAATGCTTAAATTTTATAGTCTGGACATCAAAAAGGGAAAAATTTTTCCGTGTTCCAGTAATTTTTGAAGAAGAACCTTTTCAATGAGAAATATTGTGACAAACTCACCGATCATAGCAAATTCGCATCGTGACAATATAAAATTTTAAAAGGAAAAAAGGGGGGATGGACCGAATTCAATGCTGAAGTTCTCGACAAAATGCAATTGGTTTTAGAGTTGAATGAAGGGCCATCAGCCAAGTGTAGTCCTGCAGTGCCCTCATTAAGCGATAAGTAGAAGAAAACTCCGCTATAACAAAAATGACAGGGGTTGTTTTGGAATGATTTAATTTGTGTTTTGGTACAACTGCAGAGGTATTTACAAAACTGATTCACAATGTTTTTCAGCAACTAGGCTAATCTGTGAAATCGAAAACAGAATCTCCGGCCGAGACTTGGTTTGGCGATGTTGCTGTTGTTGATGTCGATGCAGTAGTTGTAGCTGCTACAGTGTCGGATGTGCTCATCTGGTTTCTGGGGGGCATACGAGCCAACCTCTGAGCGTCTGAAAAAATAAATCTTAATGAATAGGTAAAATTTTTGAAGTCGACTTTCAATACAGATTAAGATAATGATGGTCATTGGGGGGGGGGGGGGCGTAATTTTCGAAGTTAGAGTCGAGACAAGAGATTAAAAACAAAGTTGCGGCCCCAAAATACCCTGCGGACATATTGGACAACAGATATCAGAATGCAAGTTGGCAAGGTCCATCAACAGTTACTTATGTGGAAATATTGATGCATGGGTGTGCACTGTGCAATGAGCATAGCTTGTGTAAATTTGTATAAAAGTAAAAAATGACCGGAATTCCAAAACTTGATCACGATCAGGTTACCTATTCAATGAGTCTGTAGAGAAGTGAAAATAAATTTTACTCCTCAAACCATATTTCTATGGTCGAAATGTACATTTTGTACATACTTGTACCTACATCTTCGTCAATACTTATTTTTGCACATTCAGATTTACTGGGTAAAAATGTACAAAAATTACGTTATAATAATCGCGAAACATTTTACGGTATTGGTGATAAAATTTTCCGGACATAACCCGGGTCGAAAATATGGTACATACAGGGTGCGGTAAAATTCTTGTCCCCTTTTACTTTTTGATTATTCGAAAAAACAGCAGATAAGTTGTTATTACAGAATAAAATACCTACTTATTCAGCATGATGACCAACAATAACACTAAATTGGGTCTAGATTTATAGCTTTATAGTAGTCAAAAATACCAAAAATTTTCAATTTTTAGGTCAGTTGCTATGGGAACTCGTGTGGTTGCTACGGACGTCGTAGCGACATAGCAAACTAAAAATCTCATTCTTTGGTTATATTTAAAGGAACTTTTGACAGAATCGAAATATATGCAGTATTTTTCGGGTGATCATGAAAGTAAAAGGGGACAATACTTTAAGACCACCCTGTACTATACAAATCAATCAATTCACTTTCGGATCGGGATATTAACAAAAAAATCGATTTACCACCCAAGACAGTTTTGTCTCGGTAGCGTTTTGTTAACTCAGCGAAATGCATCACTTAGATTGCATTAGTTTATAGATGCACCATGATAAATGATCAAAATTATACATATACGGGTATAATCATTTGGTGTTATTGTAAACCTTGGTTACGGCAATACGGTTGACACTGGCATGCAGCAGAACAAACTTTACGTTCGTTCACACACACACACGACCCCGTACGACAGCTTCCCCGAGAGGTACATCTACAAAATCCTCGCTTGAGGGACTTTGATTTCTTCGGGCAGGTGGCGGCAGGTGGCGGGGGTGCAGCAGGGGTGGGGGCGGCCCCACATGGCTGAGGTTCGCTCAAAAAACCTGAAAGATTATTGTTTTGATAGTTGTATTCATAAATAGGCATTAACTAAAAGTAAATGCCTCTTCATTCATGACACCGCTTTACAATAGGGCGGTGACAAAAAATGGTATCATTGTAGCAGGGTGCTGGCAAGTGAAGCAGTGTCGGGAAGTAAAGAACTACCTTTACTCTCAGTCTCAGGAATGCCTTCAAATTAAGGGGTGCTTGTTTAGCTACTTCATCGACAGCTCAGTTGGAATGTTGATTTAGATCTTTACCATCATTGATATGGGTCCGACTTAGGTTCTTGATGTTTAAAAGTTGTTCGAAAACCTCCAACATTGTTATTCAAATATGACATGTGAGCATAGTCACGATTAGAGCCACAAAAAGAGGTTAAACTATTGTCAAATTAGGAAGGTACCTTGCGAGACCGTTTACTAGGGGAATTTTTGGGATTTTTCTGGAAAATCCCCATATTTTCGTACCCCCAGAATTTCGATCCCCAAAATTATTTCCCCCAAATTAAAGAATTGCTGATTTGTGCTTCGACAACTTTGGCTTTACCTTGCATAAAATATGATATGGAATAACCAGACCAATTTTTAATAGGTGTACCAGTGCAGAAGCCAGAAGGGTTAACTCTACCTAAAATGCAGTAATTCAAAAAAAAACCTTCAAATAAATTCTCGGTGAAATTTTGAAAATATTTGAACAAAGGGATCTTTTAATGGAAATTCTACTACGTTGACCACCACATTGATATTGACCCATCTGTTCTAATTTGTTTAAAAAAAATACCGTATGTTTTCAAATTTAACTCGGGGTACGAAATTCGGGGATTTGAAGGAAAGTTATCTAACCGGGAGGGATTTGGCGTCTGTTAACGCACACATCAGAACACCCGCACGAGGGACTGCAGTACTCCCTCTCTTTCTTGCAACTGCAGGCGTTGGTGTTGCAGCCAGTTTTGCAGGAGCACTTCCGCTCGGCATCTCCCCACCGAATGTTGTACTGGCGAGCGGTATGCTCGTTAACAGCGATTATGGTGTCAACTTCTCGCTGCTCCACTAACTCATCGTCATCTTCAAGTTCCACCTCCTCGTCAGTTTCCTGAATGGTTTGAGTTAACTTTTTGAGCAAGAGATTTAACTAGGTTTGAGTTTCCCGGAATAGAAAGGTTTGAGTTCACTTTTTGAGCAAGAAATTTAACGAGTTAGTTTGACTGGCTTCCACTGAAGAACGTACCAAATCTAGTTCCTCATCATCATCTTCCAGTGCTCTAGTAGAAGTGGGTGAGAGGTCCAGGATCTCAGCATCAGAGTCGTCTGAGTCTGAACTACTGTCACTACCCAGGGATATTATTAGGGGCTCAACCTGATGATAGATCTCGGTTAATTTTGGTTACCAAAATGAATTTATAGCACCAGAAAAATAGCATATATTTGCATTTTCCAGGCATTTCTGGAAGAGCAATAATTACTCATTTTCCAATCACATGCGTTATCTTTCTCCTTTTCTTGTCTCACCGCATGCCTTGCAACATCGAAACAGTAATACGGCCAGTTAATATGCGTCAGGATTTATATTTTATTATTTTAATTTGTTTTGTTTCGTATTCACAATACACTTAATCAAGACAGGGCTCGGACTAGAGTCCTAAAAAGATCAAATAACCCGTGCCAGGGGGCACGGGAACAAGCAAGGTCCAGACTCGGATAAGAGCTAGACGAAACCTAGCACCCCGTGCCCATCGACAGTGCCCCGACTCCTGTATTGGTACCTGAAAGGTTATGGGTGGTACCTGAAAGGTTATGGATTAAAATTAAACATAAATGGTTCTCATTTCGGTCGCTTATTCAGAGTTTCTGGTGGACAGACACATTGGTTCCGGACCAACGCTAAAAGGCTGACGATTGCACTAGAATTATACGGACACACATGGCTTCACCATCTTATAATCCTTAAATCTTTAGGTCGAAATATGCGGTACCATTCATAGTAGCATTCATAGTACCAACGTAGGCCGAAATCATAAAACCTACATAAGGTTGTGGTTAGTCAATTGTATCCGTGCTCATCGGTCGGAAGCTTTCAACAAGAGGGGAGCCTTCATACCAGTAACCTCATACTTAACTATTCATCACTCAGAACACAAAATAGCATGTCAAGTGTATTTTCCTTGCTCCTTATAAACGCTGTTTCGAACGTCTGCTTTTACTTTTTTACAGATGAGCAGGGAGCACGCACGTTATGGTAGTAATGACAAAGACTTACCTCACGCTGGATGTATCGACCCGATGTCTTGAAGGACTCTATGATGCCATGAACATGGCGATAACATCGTTTGATATAATCTTGGGGGATCTGATGGATTTAATTGGTTATCAGTATCTTACGGGGGATATTTCTAGTTTTCCTAAATTTGAAATGGCCAATTGGAACAGGGCTTCAAGTTGAGGCAAACCCGTAGACAAGGGGGGGGGGGGGCTTGCGCCCCCTTGGAAAAAGGGGAATTCCCAAATGAGAAGTATTTTTTATTTCGATTGATAGTATTTTGACTTTATCACAAATATATATTATATACTTTGGCTAGGTGAAATGGTAGCAGTTTAATCTTATTCCGATTAATCCAGCTTGCTAATTCATGGTAGGTATACGTTTTCTATGCTCTAATTTTGACGAATATCGTAATATTCCTGGTAGAATGATACTAAGCAATATTTTCGTGTGAGCAAACGCGTAAATGATTTACTTGACAACAGATTTCAGACTTGACTTGGTGCCAGCCCTCAGTACACCCTAGATACTTCAATAGTTATACCTCACGGGAGAAATTTTCTATATGATTCTAAAAATTGATAAATGAATTGAATTGAATTAACATTTAAACTCATTTGTTGCTTTATGTTCATTCCTTTTTTGTAAAAAACAGCCTAGAACACCCAATTTTAAAAATTTCAGGGGGCAGCTCCCTAACTCCGCCCCTGGACCCTTGTCACAGCTTGCGTGTTCACTTTATCACGTATACATCCCGTATACATCGCAACATTATTGCCAGAATGTACAGAGCGAACCCTGTACGGGGCCCAATCCGGGAAACAATCCTGCAGGCTACGCGGACGCCCAAGAATTGAGGTCGAAAAAAAGCAGACACTATAGGGATTTGAAACGTCATGCAAAGTAACCGGTAGAGTGGTGATAGACTTTCCATTCATTTTTCGGTTCTTTAAAGATCTCATTGCGTTCAAAGTGCCGCGAAGAGGGAAGCAGAAAATTTGAGATACTCTTTGGAATGAAATTTTGGAGGCATTATACGTATTCTGTCCAATGAAAAATATGAAGAGCGCACTCTAAGATTTTGCAAAAAAAGGTAATTATGCTTCATATTTGCCCGCGTTTACCTTTGATATGGCATCTCGGGTCAGGGTCTCCACATCCTTCAGCTTACATGTTGAGTTGTTCTTCGCCACGTATCCCTTGATGAAAGCCCAGACAAGTTCTATCGGGTTGAAGAAGCAGTGCTTTGTCGGTAGACGAAGCACTATGATGTCTTTAAACCCGTTACCCGATGAATGGGGGATCTTCTTCAGGATCTCGTCAATCTATGGGATAGAATTTAGCAAGAGGGGCATTAGACCTCAGACTGGTGTCAGCTAAACCTCACACTGGTGTCAAATAGACCTCAAACTTGTGTCAGGTACATCATACAGTGATATCAACTTTACCTCGCACTGGTGTATACTGTATCTATACCGACATACCTCACATTGGTGTCAGATAGGTATAACTCAAACTGGTATCAATTAAAACCACACTGAAGTCAACTGTACTCACAATGATGTCAATTATACCTCACGCTGGTGTCACTTTAACTGCATACTGGTGTGATCATACCTCACACCGGTATTAAATTAAAAAAAACTGGTGTCAACTATCAGACTGGTGTCAACTATATATCACACTGGTGTTGATCACACTTAACACTGGTGCCAACTATACATCACGCTGGTATCAACTTTACCTCTCACTTGGTCGAACTACTTCACACGCTGGCGTCTGCCATTTTCATACTGGTGTCCACTATCTGCCTATTCCTCACAATGGTGTTAACAACACCACATAGTGATATCAAATATATATCAGACTGGTGCATCACATAACTCATACTGGTGTCAAGAACATTACGCACGGGTGTCACACCTCTCACTGCCGTAAACTCAAAAGGGGCAGTGTTTTGTTACCCCCCCCCTGCAAATTGTCCTGTTCACTCGACTCCGAGGACCGTTTGATTGTGTAGGTGAGGATTATCACCTTAAGCACAATAATCTGGGGCGAGGATCGAATCAGCCACCACTCGATTGATTAATGCTCAGTCTACAGAACTAAGTTTTACGTCTATTGTCAGAGAACATAGTCCATGGGGGGGGGGGGCTGGCACTCTCTACCAACCTTTTTAACCTTTCTTTGATTTCAATTTTATGTTAGTTCAATGAAGTGGCATAGTAGGTGTCAAATTTTGCTTGCTTCAGCTAGAACGGCTTCATTTATCAAAAGATTCATTCGCCGAACCAACATCTGCCAGCTGAATCACTGGCTCCATAAAATACTTAATATGAAATTATAAATATGAACAATATCTTATGCTGCAGCGATCGTTCAACCCAGAGGTGCGTGTGACCAATCTGCGAAGTGTAGTATCTGAGTGCTTGAGCTTCCACCTGTAAAATGTAGACCTGAAAAGTTCTATATATTAACGTCTTATTAAAAAGGAATAAGATTCTGACTTAATATCACTATATCAATATCACTGATAATCTAGCTGAGGTACTGGGAAGATAGTAAATGAAAGCTAAACTTATAGTTTGTAACCATATAGTTGATACGACGTTATATCATCAGTACATTTAGGCTGATAAGAGAATTAAAGCTAGATACGTCACCTCACCGTACAACCCCTGTGTTATCCTCCGCTTCCTGATCGAGGGGTTCAGGTACCATGAATGGTAATCACCATTCGGAAATTACTCGCCTAAGAATCAAATAACCGAGAACAGGTCCTAGGTGGAATATTATAGTAAAAATACGTAAGTGCGGTCTTTTTCATACTCTTTGGGGTCACACTCCACTTCGAGGAAAAAGTGTGTACTGGAACAGGTGCGGCGGAAACTACAGCAAGATGGCGACTTGCTTGGACTTGGAGGTGAACTAAGCTTTATAAGGTCATAAGGAGCTGCTGATGAAAGTTTCTGCACTGGAAGGGGCAGTAGGAAGTGTTTCTGCACTGGAAGGGGCAGTAGGAAGTGTTTCTGCACTGGAAGGGGCAGTAGGAAGTGTTTCTGCACTGGAAGGGGCAGTAGGAAGTGTTTCTGCACTGGAAGGGGCAGTAGGAAGTGTTTCTGCACTGGAAGGGGCAGTAGGAAGTGTTTCTGCACTGGAAGGGGCAGTAGGAAGTGTTTCTGCACTGGAAGGGGCAGTAGGAAGTGTTTCTGCACTGGAAGGGGCAGTAGGAAGTGTTTCTGCACTGGAAGGGGCAGTAGGAAGTGTTTCTGCACTGGAAGGGGCAGTAGGAAGTGTTTCTGCACTGGAAGGGGCAGTAGGAAGTGTTTCTGCACTGGAAGGGGCAGTAGGAAGTGTTTCTGCACTGGAAGGGGCAGTAGGAAGTGTTTATGCACTGGAAGGGGCAGTAGGAAGTGTTTCTGCACTGGAAGGGGCAGTAGGAAGTGTTTCTGCACTGGAAGGGGCAGTAGGAAGTGTTTCTGCACTGGAAGGGGCAGTAGGAAGTGTTTCTGCACTGGAAGGGGCAGTAGGAAGTGTTTCTGCACTGGAAGGGGCAGTAGGAAGTGTTTCTGCACTGGAAGGGGCAGTAGGAAGTGTTTCTGCACTGGAAGGGGCAGTAGGAAGTGTTTCTGCACTGGAAGGGGCAGTAGGAAGTGTTTCTGCACTGGAAGGGGCAGTAGGAAGTGTTTCTGCACTGGAAGGGGCAGTAGGAAGTGTTTCTGCACTGGAAGGGGCAGTAGGAAGTGTTTCTGCACTGGAAGGGGCAGTAGGAAGTGTTTCTGCACTGGAAGGGGCAGTAGGAAGTGTTTCTGCACTGGAAGGGGCAGTAGGAAGTGTTTCTGCACTGGAAGGGGCAGTAGGAAGTGTTTCTGCACTGGAAGGGGCAGTAGGAAGTGTTTCTGCACTGGAAGGGGCAGTAGGAAGTGTTTCTGCACTGGAAGGGGCAGTAGGAAGTGTTTCTGCACTGGAAGGGGCAGTAGGAAGTGTTTCTGCACTGGAAGGGGCAGTAGGAAGTGTTTCTGGTCCCAGGAATGTTTGTAAACAGCTTTATCATAAGGGTGATATACGGAACGTTAACGCTGTAAATCGATTTGCTATTTCGAAGATTGAAAAACGAAAGGGAAAATTCTGAACTGTGAATCATCAGCGGTTACCATGCAGATACAAGGTCCTCCCTTGTCAACTGCGATGTGTATGTCTTCATCAGCAGGTCGCAAGAGACAACGGCTTAAAACTGCAAGGCTGGGCCACCCAGAACCCCGGAATTCCGAACATCACAGTTTAGAGAGAAAGAGGGACTCCAAACGTTAAAACAATAAAGGAAGATTCTAAACTGTAATTATCAGTGGTTACCCGACGGATGTAAGGTCATCCCTTGTCAACTGCAATGTTTATCCAAACATCGGCAGGTAGCAAGAGAAAACGGAGAGGTCCCGGCCCACCGCACCCCCCACAGCTCACAACCGCAAGGCCGGTCCACCCAGAACTCCGGAATTCTGAGCATCACAGTTTACAGACGAATCTGCACCCAAGCATGTGAAAAACCTACAATATTCGTGTCTTTTTCTCAATAGCTAATGTTTTCGCTTATTTATCTACGCTCGCTTCCAATCAAATGACAAAAGTTTTGTTCAATAACTGCAAACATCTTATGTGACTCCGTCGAAGATGCCCAAAAATTCACGGCGTTAAACTGAATCTTACCACGTATTTGACGGGGGGTTTGTGTTTTCTCGCTAGCTCCAGGAGATCCTCTTTGTTGCTGGCAGGGAAAGCAATACCCCGGGCGGTCAGCCAGTCCTCAATGTCCTCTTTACGCCAGCTGCTGACTGGGGATCTGGAGTCATCTGAGGTAGGACTGGATAAGAAAGGCATCCCTGGTGAAGCTACATAAAATGATACTTAGGTATACACGAGGACGATTGATCAACAGAAATATTTCACTATTAT
Organism: Beroe forskalii; assembly: GCA_011033025.1. NCBI lineage: Eukaryota > Metazoa > Ctenophora > Nuda > Beroida > Beroidae > Beroe > Beroe forskalii. Next base: position 93,148 of record WFMF01000420.1, read on the forward strand.
ACATTGCAACAGTATAGATGTTATATTGGACCAGGATCAGTTTACCTGTCATGACGCAGTGATAGGATGCTTTGTCAATGATCAGCGCAGTCTTGTCAGGGAGGTTGGGGCCGAGCTTCTCCTCCACATACTCGTGGTAATGATCACCATTCATTTCTGAATGGTAATCCCCACTACCCGTCTTCCCAACAAACAAGTCCAGACCATCGTTTACAAATCCGTGATCCTCGCTGACTAGAATGATTATATGGATGTAACGGGAATGATTTGATTATCATGAATCTCGAGACTTATGAATTGATCATTTGATCATACAGAATTTGATTGGTCCTCGACGGAGATAATTTACTTGATTAACCCATTACTGCCCAGAATACATTTTTTGTCGAGTTTTTTCATGAAACTTTGGGAACCTAGTGATAATGGTTATAATAGTAGGAGTTTAAAATTTCAGCTCTCTACCTTTTTTACTTTTTGAGATATGAAGCTGGTTCGTTTTCGGCCCACTGGACTGGGCCGAAATTGAACCGAACTCCAAATTGGATATAAACAAACGTAAAAAAGATTTAAATGGTCAGAAATTGAAAATCATGTGGTACTGTAGCATGATAAAGGTCATGCATTCGTTTAAGATACCTAATCACCGATTTGGTGCATTTTCGGCCCACTGGGCATAACTACATATATGGCTGTTTTAAGTTACAAATTGACTTTTATAAGTATCTACCTTGTCTTACCAGTTAATTAGCTATACCTTAGTCTTATTAAACACTAGTTGCAAGTTTTAATCCTTGAAACTGACCTGGTGCATTTTCGGCCCACTAGGCAGACTTGCTTTACTGGGTATTAATTGCTCTTATTATTCTGGAAATACTATCTTATTGGTTGTTTTAGTAAATGATAATAACAATTGGTGCAATAATTCAGGAAAAATGTAAATGGTGCATTTTCGGACCACTGGGAAAGTGCGTTTTTCAGAATCAAAACAAATTCTAATCTTGTTCGAATGAAAACCGTTTTAGGCTAACAGAATCATGTTTCCCAGGTCCTTTCTCTCGGTTTAGACTCCCAAAATCGTGTTTCCTATGTCTCAACCCTCCGTTCAGGCTCTCAGAATCGTGTTTTCTAGGTTTCTGCACTCGGTTCAGGCTCCCAAAATCGTGATTCCTGCCTCAACCTTCCGTTCAGGCTTTCAGAATCGTGTTTCCTAGGTCTCTGCACTCAGTCAAGGCTTCCAAAATCGTGTTTTCTAGGTTTCTGCACTCAGTTCAGGCTCCAAAATCGTGTTTCCTAGGTCTCAACCCTTGGCTCAGTCTACCAAAATCGTGTTGCTAGGTCTCAACCCTTGGTTCAAGCTCCCAAATCGTGTTTCCTAGGTCTCTGCACTCAGTCAAGGCTTCCAAAATCGTGTTTCCTAGGTCTCTACATTCGGTTCAGGCTCCAAAAATCGTGTTCATGTTGCTAGGTCTCAACCCTTGGTTCAGGCTCCCAATATCGTGTTTCCTAGGTCTCAACCCTTGGTTCAGGTTCCCAAAATCGTGTTTCCTAGGTCTCTGCACTCAGTTCAGGCTCCCAAAATCGTGTTTTTTAGGTTTCTGCACTCGGTTCAGGCTCCCAAAATCGTGTTTCCTGCCTCAACCTTCCGTTCAGGCTTTCAGAATCGTGTTTCCTAGGTCTCTGCACTCGGTTCAGGCTCCAAAATCGTGTTTCCTAGGTCTCTACACTCGGTTTAGACTACCAGGATAGTGGTTCTTAGGCCTCTTGACTGATTTATGCTGATTTATGATTCCAAGATCGAAACACTCAGTTTAACAACCTCTTACAATTGTGTTTCTTATGCAGAGAACATGAAAATTAAATCGTGATTTCATACCTAATCTCTTCAATTGGGCCTGCATTGTCAAGGCCCAGTGGTTCATTTTCGGCCCAAGTGTTGATTTCCATCGGTTATGGTCAAGTTTTTGATGAACCATGGAGTCCTGAGACAGAAATTCTGTAAAGAGCTTACAAAATATGCCTTAGCGTGAGGAAATTTTGGGTCTGCCCAGTGGGCCTTTTTAGCACCAGACATGCTTTTTCGAACAGATTAAGCCTATGAACGAGCAGCTATGTATATTTGTCATCACCTGATTAAGTTTTAAATGTTTTATTCCTTTTTATGTAACGGTTAAGGTCAAATTTAGGTTTGGTTCATTTTCGGCCCAGCCCAGTGGTTCAATTTCGGCCCAGTTTTTCAAAGCTCTATTTTGGGGACTTGTATTTGAGTCTAAGGTTTGAGATTTATACCAATGCGTAGCCAATTAATTGTTCTTTACAATGAACACTTCTCAAATATGATGAATTGTGATCAAATACCCTCAATATTCTAATGAAATTAAGCCTTTAATTTTTGTGTTAACCGCTAATTAATTAATTGATTACTAATGAACGTGATGAGATGGTGACATAAAAACATTTTCAAATAAAATCCCAACTTCTCTGCTAGTGAATTAAGGTACTAAAACGTCCAAAATGAATATGCATCATGCTTAGATGTGGGCTTAAAGTTGCGTTGTATTATCGGCCCGCTGGGCTCTAATGGGTTAAATAAATTTCTCAGGATCATTACCAAGAAATCAGAGCTGGTGAACTCTCATTCGAGGAGGGAGCGGAGTTACGAGCTATCCTGGATTCCGCTGTGAGTATTTTAACTTCCACGTTTTCATATCAATAACACTTCCCCTCTCAGGAATTTGTGTCTTTTTGGAAGAGAGATGGGCTGAGAGAACCAATCAACAGCCACGGAACTTGCTGTGTGTAGAACTACCATAATTTCATTGATTTTACATTAGTTTTTAAATAGAAACATTTTCAACTATGATATTCCTCGATTTAATTGGGAAATTCTTGTTTTATCGGGTCGACATCACTTTATAATAGATATTTCTATTAGAAGCTTTAAATAAATTTCTCAGGATCATTACCAAGAAATCAGAGCTGGTGAACTCTCATTCTGATAACATATTCACTTCCTCAGGAACTTGTGTCTTTTTGGAAGAGAGATGGGCTGAGAGAACCAATCAACAGCCACGGAACTTGCTGTGTGTAGAACTACCATAATTTCATTGATTTTACATTAGTTTTTAAATAGAAACATTTTCAACTATGATATTCCTCAATTTAATTGGGAAATTCTTGTTTTATCGGGTCGACATTACTTTATAATAGATATTTCTATTAGAAGCTAACAATAAATTTCTCAGGATCATTACCAAGAAATCAGAGCTGGTGAACTCTCATTCGAGGAGGGAGCGGAGTTACGAGCTATCCTGGATTCCGCTGTGAGTATTTTAACTTCCACGTTTTCATATCAATAACACTTCCCCTCTCAGGAACTTGTGTCTTTTTGGAAGAGAGATGGGCTGAGAGAACCAATCAACAGCCACGGAACTTGCTGTGTGTAGAACTACCATAATTTCATTGATTTTACATTAGTATAATTAAAAATTTTGGTTTAATCGAATGATAAATGATTTAACAGAGGATCGGATAAAATCGGCACTGGATATAATCAGCACTGGATATAATCTGCACTGGAGAGAACTAGATGTCACGTGATATGTCTTGTGGTCTGCCACGTGAAATGTCACGTGACATATCACTTGACGTAACTGTACGTCACGTGAATGCATGAGGGGCTAATAAGGGGCTAGTGAGGGGCTAGTGAGGGGCTAATAAGGGGCTAATAAGGGGCTAATAAGGGGCTAGTGAGGGGCTATTAAGGGGCTAGTGAGGGGCTAATAAGGGGCCAGAGGGCTAATAAGGGGCTAGTGAGGCTAATAAGGGGCTAGTGAGGGGCTAATAAGGGGGGCTAGTGAGGGGCCAAGGGGCCAAGGGAGTAATAGGGACCAGGGGGCTAATAAGGGGCTAGTGAGGGGCTAATAAGGGCCAGTGAGGGGCTAATAAGGGGCTAGTGAGGCTAATAAGGGGGGCTAGTGAGGGGCTAATAAGGGGCTAGTGAGGGGCCAATAAGGGGCTAGTGAGGGGCTAGTAAGGGCCAGTGGGGCTAGTGAGGGCTAATAAGGGCTGGTGAGGGGCTAACAAGGGGCTAGTGAGGGGCTAATAAGGGGCTAGTGAAGGGCTAATAAGGGGCTAGTGAGGCCAATAAGGGCCAGTGAGGCCAATAAGGGGCTAGTGAGGGGCTAATAAGGGGGCTAGTGAGGGGCTAATAAGGGGCTAGTGAGGGCTAATAAGGGGCTAGTGAGGGGGCTAATAAGGGGCTAGTGAGGCTAATAAGGGGCTAGAGAGGGGCTAATAAGGGGGCTAGTGAGGCTAATAAGGGGCCAAGGGGCTAATGAGGGGGCTAATAAGGGGCCAGTGATGGGCCAATAAGGGGCTAGTGAGGGGCTAATAAGGGGCTAGTGAGGGGCTAATAAGGGGCTAGTGAGGGGCTAATAAGGGGCTAGTGAGGGGCTAATAAGGGGCTAGTAAGGGGCTAGTGGGGGCTAATAAGGGGCTAGTGAGGGGCTAGTAAGGGGCTAGTAAGGGGCAGGGACCTAGGTAGGTATTTTTTAACGGTGGTCTTGCAATTTCTGAGTTTTTAAAAATGATTTGAAAATTTGCATTTTTAGCACAAAATTTACTATTGGTGGGGGCTAGCTGATTTTGCCAGAAACCAGCCAAATTAGCCCCTCATATGGGCGCAATAGCCCCTCATATGGGAGCAATAGCCCCTCATATGGGCGCAACAGCCCCCATGGAAATTCACAAATTTAAAATCCGTGGGGGCTAATGGGGGCTAATTTTTCTGTGGGGGCCAATGGGGGCTAATGAGGGGCTAACCTTCATTTTTAGCCCCCGTGGGGGCTACGTGAGGGGCTAGTGAGGGGCTAATGGGGCTAATGGGGGCTAATATTTCACCGTGGGCGCTATAGCCCCCACCATAGCCCCCACGCTATTTTAGCGCCCACGGGGGCTAAATGCTTAAAATTAGCCCCTCACTAGCCCCTTATTAGCCCCTCACGTAGCCCCCATGGGGGCTAATGGGGGCTATTGGGGGCTAAATTCGTACATGTTCCTGTACTTCCATTTTACCAATTAATTTATAAAAAACCCTGTAACAGAAAGGTTAAAAACAAAACATTATGCTATTATGTGATAATTCAATTAACTAAAATAACTTGTTAATTGAAATAAATAGATTACCAGTTATGAATGATTTAAAAAGATGCACTACTGCATGCACTACTGCAATAGATTAATAAGAACTTCATTTACAAACAACAAAATATAATAGGAAATGCTGAATAGCAGCCAATAAATAACAATGAGAAAAGTTCCATGCTATAAAAATAGTAAAAATCATAAGTTAAGTTAAATAAACAAGTCAATCCCCTTCTTTTTTGCAACAAAAGGATTTTCCTTCAAATATTCCATGTATTTTGCACGATTGCAACTGTTACTTTCTATCCTATCCAAGATCAACTTTGTTACATACCAAAACTTATTTTCACTCAATTCGGGTGTCTCCCTTTTGTACACATCCAAATATATTTTAAAGTTATCAACTGTGTCAGCACTTTTTAGGTACATACTGTGGCAAATCATTCCAATATATTCTCACTCTCTCTGATAGAGTGTTGTCTCTCAATTTTCTAACTTGGCTATTTGCAGACAGATTCTTGTTGGTTATTGAGAGGTTTTGTAACTAGCAAAAATTGCAAACCGCGATATTATACACCGAGCGCGAAGCGCGAGGGCATAATATCACATTAAGACCGAGGCCGAAGGCCGAGGTTTTAATGGAAGGTTTGCAGTTTTTGCGAGTTACAAAACCGAATTATGCAACGACAATACATGTAGGCATATATTTCGTAATTATGTATAATTCAAGCAATAATATGAGACTATGTAGTGTTATTGGCTTGTTTAGTATTTGAGCTTTTGTAATAAGTGCAGCTACTGTATCCTTCAGTGTGAAATCTGCGGTCTGTCACCCCAGTGTTCATTTTCAACACCTCTCCCTTCTATAGTAAGGCCACGTTTTGAAAAACAGTAGAGTGTACTTGAGTGCCAAAATGGTTTTATTATCAACTGTAGTTCCACTTTTTTGGCACTGTAGTTACACTTTTTAAAAAGTGTAACTGTTTTAGCGTGCATAATGGGTATAAAGGAGCACTGCGTAAACCTCCTTAGAAGTTGCATAATATATTGTTTCTAGACCTACTCAACCTAAATAAATTACTTCCATAATCTACTTTATTACAAACAACTTTGAATGTCTCTATTAAATCACCCCTAATTCGCCTTTCTGCTAATGTTGTGAGGTTAAGTTTCTCTAGTCTTTCACTATAAGGTAGTGTCCCCATACCATTAAAAAGTCTAGTAAATCTACGCTGAATAGCTTCTAGCTCTAAAACAATGGCCCAATTACCATGCCGGGCAACAGGACACCAAACTTGCACACAATACTCAAGCTTTGGGCGTATCAAAGCTTTATAAATTCTAAGTTCTCAATTGTAAATTAAGTAATAAGGCAAGCAGTAATTTTGAATACTATCCGGCAAAATGGTACCACAGGAACACGACCAAAATTAGGCTCCATTAGCCTCCATTAGCCTCCATGGAGGCTGAGTGGAGCCTGAGTGGAGGCTGAGTGGAGCCTAAGTGGAGGCTAATTTCAAAAATTAGCCTCCATGGAGGCTAATGGAGGCATGAGGCTAATTTTTGAAAAATAGCCTCCACTATGGAGGCTAATTAGCCTCCACTAGCCTCCATTAGCCTCCACTAGCCTCCACTCAGCCTCCACTCAGCCTCCACTCAGCCTCCATGGAGGCTAAAATTTTGGTTTAGCCTCCACTAGCCTCCACTAGCCTCCACTTAAGAATTAGCCTCCATTAGCCTCCACGGAAATTTAAAAATTCATTTTTTGGATTCTATGGAAGCTGTTTTGACAGTGCTAGTGGAGGCTATAGCCTCCAAATGGAGGCTAAAATCATGAAAAAACACAGATAATATGCTAGCCTCCACAAAATTAGATTTATGTCAGTTTTGTACAAAAAGAGTGCATTTTGTAACAAAGACCAAAGTTTCTAACCCAGCTAGTATTAGGTACCACTCAGCCTCCACTAGAATCCACTCAACCTCCACTAGGCTCCACTCAGCCTCCACTGGGCTCCACTCAGCCTCCACTGGGCTCCACTCAGCCTCCACTATGCTCCACTTAGCCTCCACTAGGCTCTATTCAGCCTCCACTAGCTTCTACGCAGCCTCCACACTCTCAGCCTCCACTAGCCTCCACCAGCCTCCACGCAGCCTCCACTGGTGCTCCACTCAGGCTCCACTCAGCCTCCACTCAGGCTCACTAGCCTCCAGGCCCACCAGCCTCACCAGGCTCCATTAGCCTCCACTAGGCCCCATTAGCCTCCACTAGGCTCCACTAGGCTAGTGGAGGTTAGTGGATCCAAGTGGAGGCTGAGTGGAGCCTAGAGGAGGCTGAGTGCAGCCTAATGGAGGCTAGTGGAGGCTAGTGGAGGCTAGTGGAGGCTAGTGGAGCCTAATGGAGGCTAGTGGAGCCTAGTGGAGCCAAGTTGAGGCTAGTGGAGCCTAGTGGAGGCTAGTGGAGCCTAGTGGAGGCTAGTGGAGCCTAGTGGAGGCTGAGTGGAGCCTAGTGGAGGCTAGTGGAGCCTAGTGGAGGCTGAGTGGAGCCTAGTGGGGGCTGAGTGGAGCCTAGTGGAGGCTGTGTGGAGCCTAGTGGAGGCTGAGTGGAGCCTAGTGGAGGCTGAGTGGAGCCTAGTGGAGGCTGAGGAGCCTAGTGGAGGCTGAGTGGAGCCTAGTGGAGGCTGAGTGGGGCCTAGTGGAGGCTGAGTGTAGGATAGTTGGAGCTGTCTGAAAGTTTGGAGCTATATATTGTTTTTCACATTTGTGCACATAAATCACCATTTTCAGCAAGAAATTTTGTTTTTGGAGGCTAATTGATTTAGGCTCCACTCAGCCTCCACTTAGCCTCCACTAGGCTCCACTCAGCCTCCATTAGCCTCCATATTAAAGCTTTAGCCTCCACAAAAATGTTATATTTCAGTTTCCGTGGAGGCTAATGGAGGCTAATTCTTAAGTGGAGGCTAGTGGAGGCTAGTGGAGGCTAAATCAAAATTTTAGCCTCCATGGAGGCTGAGTGGAGCCTGAGTGGAGGCTAGTGGAGGCTAATGGAGGCTAGTGGAGGCTAATTAGCCTCCATAGTGGAGGCTATTTTTCAAAAATTAGCCTCATGCCTCCATTAGCCTCCATGGAGGCTAATTTTTGAAATTAGCCTCCACTTAGGCTCCACTCAGCCTCCACTCAGGCTCCACTCAGCCTCCATGGAGGCTAATGGAGGCTAATGGAGCCTAATTTTTGTCGTGTTCCTGTGGTACCATTTTGCCTACTATCCCTACGATACGAAACTTGACTACACGGATAACAAAAAAGATTTAGGAGTGCAAGTTGTCCCGTCTCTGAAATGGAATGCCCAGCACAAAAAGCTATTAAATAAAGCTAGTCAAAAAATTGGCCTTTTACGAAGAAATTGTTCCTTCAATAGAAACACCAATCAACGTAAAATTTTATTTCTAGCCATAATTCGTTCGCAATTTGAGCATTGTTCCCAAATTTGGAGGCCAGTACACAAAACAAACATTGATAAGTTTGAAGCTATGCAGAAACGAGCAGTTAAGTGGGTATTCAGTGAAGACTTCTGCAGCTATACCAAATCAGAATACCACCTAAAATGAAAGAATCTAGATGTCCTGCCGATGAAGTTCAAGTTTGATTATAACGATTTAGTCTTGTTCTATAAGATGTTCAATCATCCTAGCCCATTTTCAAGTATCCCCGGTTATCTTAGGAAGAAGCACCTCCCTGACCCAAAATTAACTCGATATACTAGGAGTTTGTCATCATCTGATGAACTTCAATTAGAATGTTCTATAAAACCTAGAATAGATGTTTTTAAAAACTCATACTTCTACCGTACACCTACTTTGGAATGAAGTTCCATTGAATATAAGATCGGAAAATTGCTTGACTGCCTTCAAGATTAAACTTAAGGAATATCTCTGGATGAAGGCAGACAGTGAATTTGACTAATTTTGGTTAAAAATGAATAATGAAAGAATAACGATTTGTTACCAGTGTTTTCCTGTGATATGCATAATGAAAGGCGAAAGGTAAGGGACAGGAAGATAGGTAAGGGACAGGAAGAAGGGAAAAGGTATACAAGTTATTCATAATATGTTCATAGGCACCACCAGGATCAGGCTCACCACCCACATCACACATATCGGCGCTATCCCCGGCGGAGTCGACTCCGCGCGAACTCCGCTCGGACTCCGCGCGGAACCGCTCGGACTTCGGCGGACTCCGCGCGGACTTCGGCGGACTCCGCCAAAAATTTTCGCCGGCGGACATCGAAAGTCCGCCGCGGAGTTCCGAGCGGAACCGCGCGGACTCCGCCATTCCGAGCGGAGTCCGAGCGGACTCCGCCAGGCTCCGCCGCGGAGCGGCGGACAGTCCGCCGAGAATTTCTCTGCCGCGGAGTCCGAGCGGAGTTGACTCCGCCGCGGAGTCCGAGGCGGAGTCCGCCGCGGAATCCGAGCGGACTTGTCCGCCGCAGAGTCCGAGCGGACTCCGCCGCGGACTCCGCTTCTGTGGGGTCCGAGCGGACTCCGCTCGGACATGGATTCCGCAGCGGACTCCGCCCGGCGGACACACCTGTATATTGTAAATCATAATTATAATAGTAAGGGAATTATTTGGATATAGACATGGTATCTGGGAAAGAATTATTGACAAAGGTTTGAGTGGTTCAATTGACTCCAATAGGTGTCTAGAGTCACCAAAAAATTTATTCAAATTTTCGACTTTCGGAAACCTCAGGGTGGCCACGCCCATTTTTGACCGTGGGAATTTTTAAGAAAAATTGCTAAAAATTCATTCAAAAGCAAATAGGGCATGATTATACTCTAATCCCATGTTTTTTGGCACGAGAAATCGTTTTAAACCGATATCTAAGTCCTAAAACCGATATTTTGGCCGTTATGGGCCACGCCCACTTTTTGTCATCAATATTATGGCTGAAAAGCCAAAATTATTATATGGCTTCAACTAGGGCATGATTATACTTGAATCCTAGGTTTTTTGGCACGAGAAATTGATTAAAGCAATTACCAAAACGCTAGAATTAATATTTTGGGCATTTTGGACCACGCCCACTTTTTGGCAGGAGCATTATGGCCGAAAATCCGAAGTTATTATATGACATCAACTAGGTAGCGCATGATTATACTTGAATCCTAGGTTTTTTGGCACGAGAAATTGATTAAAACAATTACCAAAACGCTAGAATTAAAATTTTGGGCATTTTGAACCACGCCCACTTTTTGGCACAAGCATTATGGCCGAAAATCCTAAGTTACTATATGGCTTCAACTAGCGCATGATTATACTTGAACCCTAGTTTTTTTTGGCACGAGAAATCGATTAAAGCAATTACCAAAAGGCTTGAGCTAATATTTTGGGCATTTTGGAATTTGGACCAGACCCAATTTTTTTCATTAATATTATGGCCGAAAATCTGGAGTTATTGGATATGGCATCAGCTAGGGGCTAGGGCATGATTTTACTAGAATAATAGGTCTTTGACACGAGGAATTTATTAAGCAATTTTCTTCCCACCAAGTCCAATATTTTGGGTAATTCGGACCACATCTACCTAATGGCCCGTGTGTACAAATTAAGGGAATCCTTTTTAAGGGAAAGCTTTAAATTAATAAGGCTATCCCTCGAGGAATGACCCTTTCCCTTGAAACCGGTGGCAAACCGTGAAGAATGTAGGTTGTGTTAACTCAAAATTTTGGTTATTCGAGAGTGTTGCTCAGAAGTACGATAGAGTTGTTCTGGAGTCCAATAGGGTTGTTCACGAGTCTGTTTATGAGTCCGAGAGGGTAGTTCAGAAGCACGAGAGTGGTGGTCAAGAGTACGAGAGGGTTGCTCAGGAGTCCGATAGAGTTGTTCAATGTTCACCAGTACGAGAGCGTAGTTCAGGAGTACGAGAGGGGACGAGGGGTGGTCAAGACTACGAGAGGGTTGTTAAGGAGTCCAAGAAGATTGGTCAGGAGTACGAGAGGGTTCTTCTGGAGTACAAGAGGGTTTTTTGGTGCAATGTTCACTGACCACCTCCCCCGCCACGCGTGGAGAGGTGGCAGCTCTCCATAGCGAAGAGCTCTACTCGAACTCACCTGGCATGCACGTCCCCTTACCTGGGTGCCAGATGCTAACATCTTTACAGATGCCAATTGATTCGAGGGCGCCCCTCCGGAGATTGACTACCTTGGTCCCTGGGTAAGTGGCTACATGGGCCTTATCCTGCAACCATCGAGTTCATTGGCTCTGATGGCGAGTTGTACAGGTAGTGGTTTGTAGTGGTGTTTGTAGACATGTATGTATGTTGTAATTGATTGGTGTGTTTGTACTCATTTTTATTGCAGAAGAGTTGGTTTTATACGGCAGGGGCGTCTCCTTCCTGCTTCGTGTGGTGGCTTTACTACAAGAGGGTAGTTCAGGAGTACGAGAGGGGTGGTCAAGACTACAAGAGGGTTGTTCAGGAGTCCAAGAAGATTGGTCAGGAGTACGAGAGGGTTCTTCTGGAGTACAAGAAGATTGGTCAGGAGTACGAGAGGGTTCTTCTGGAGTACAAGAGGGTTGTTCAGGAGTACCTACAAGAGGGTTGTTCTGGAGTACAAGAGGGTTGCTCAGGAGTCTGAGAGGGTTGCTCAGGAGTACGATAGGGTTGGTCAGGAGTACAAGAGAGTAGTTCAGGAGTCCGAGAGGGTTGCTCAGAAGTACGATAATACGATAGAGTTGTTGAAGAGTCCGAGAAGGTTGGACAGGAGTTTTGGTAATTGTATTACATTTTCGGGCCAAAATACCAAGTTTTCAAGTATAGTTATGCCCTAGTTGAAGCTATATAATAATTTTGGATTTTCGGCCATAATATTGATGACAAAAATTGGGCGTGGTCAAAAATGCCCAAAATATTAGCTCAAGCCTTTTGGTAATTGCTTTAATTGATTTCTCGTGCCAAAAAACTAGGGTTTAAGTATAATCATGCACTAGTTGAAGCCATATAGTAACTTAGGATTTTCGGCAATAATGCTCGTGCCAAAAAGTGGGCGTGGTCCAAAATGCCCAAAATTTTGATTCTAGCGTTTTGGTAATTGCTTTAATCGATTTCTCTTGCCAAAAAACATAGGGTTCAAGTATAATCATGCGCTAGTTGATGCCATATAATAGCTTCGGATTTTCGGCCATAATGCTCGTGCCAAAAAGTGGCCCTGGTCCAAAATGCCCAAGATATATTAATTCTAGCGTTTTGGTAATTGCTTTAATCGATTTCTCGTGCCAAAAAACCTAGGATTCAAGTATAATCATGCCCTAGTTGAAGCCATATAATAATTTTGGCTTTTCAGTCATAATATTGATGACAAAAAGTGGGCGTGGCCCATAACGGCCAAAATATCGGTTTTAGGACTTAGATATCGGTTTTAAACGATTTCTCGTGCCAAAAAACATGGGATTAGAGTATAATCATGCCCTATTTGCTTTTGAATGAATTTTTAGCAATTTTTCTTAAAAATTCCCACGGTCAAAAATGGGCGTGGCCACCCTGAGGTTTCCGAAAGTCGAAAATTTGAATAAATTTTTTTGGTGACTCTAGACACCTATTAGAGTCAATTGAACCACTAAAACCTTTGTCAATAATTTTTTCCCAGGCCCTCCACACAATTCCCTTACTAATAAATGGAGTGCGTTGTGTTTCAGATTCTAATAATCTAAATAAGTGGCGAGGGTTTGGGTTTGGGTTAAGGTTTGGGTTAAATTTTGGGTCGAAGTGTTTGAGTGACTGTTAGTGTTACCCTGACCCAAACCCGACCCTAAACGAAGCCCTTACCTAACCTGGGTTGTAAAAATTAAATACGTGCTAAAAATCGAGAAAAAATACGGCGTATTGGATCCAGGAGAAAAATACGCGTTTCTTTTCAAAAGTACTTGACAAGAAATGCCAACACCAGGTCTGAATGCGGAATGTGAAAATGCGCAAAAAAGCACGCTCGAAGCGTGCTACCGAATTTATATTTGATATCGTCAACATTTTGGGCGCAATATGCGACGTTTTTGCACACATGAAAATAAAAATTAATCATATTATTTAACTCACGGCCTGCAGTTCGCCGGGTTTGAAATTCAGTTTACGGAGTAGCCTCGTAACTTTTGCTCGGATGTTAAATAATATTGTTACTACACACTCTTTCGGTGTGGATTTTCAATATTCCACTCGGCTTCGCCTCGGGGAATATTATACTTAGAGATCAAATGTCGTACCCTGAGATCAAACGTCGTACCTTAGTACCTTGGGATCAAACGTCGCAGCGCCTGGAATCAGTTGTTGAGATCAAATGTCGTACCCTGAGATCAAATGTCGTACCCTGAGATCAAATTTCGTACCTTGGGATCAAACGTCGCAGCCTGGAATCGGTTGTTATGCTTAGAGATCAAATGTCGTACCCTGAGATCAAATTCAAACGTCGTACTCTAGAGATGAAATGTCGCGCCGTGGAGATCAATTGTCGTACTTTTTGTTACTATCATTTTACTGTATGGGATGAAATGTCGCACCCAGAGAGATAAAATGTCACACCCAGGGAGATCAAATGTCGTACTTTATGCCACTATCAATTTACAATAGCCTAAATGTAGAGATGAAATGTCGTATGTTGAGATGAAGTGTCACAGATGGACGCCTCGTGCACATTAGTGTACTAATTAACACTCGGCTTCTCCCTGTGTGATTATTGGCACTCGGCTTCACCTCGTGCAATTAGTGCAGTAAACGACCGAGTTCAGTTTCTTAGCCGAGGCCGAGGCCGAGGCCGAGTTTGCATCGTCAAGGCCGGAGCCGAGGCCGAGGCCGAGTTCAACCGAGTTCATATAACTTTTGTGAAGCTACAATTTTATATTGCCGTAATTTTCTGTAAAACTATTTAAAAAGAATCTTTTGCCAATTGAATCGGTTAAATGTGATAAATTTCTTATGTTTAATTTTAATCCAGAGAAAATTTGAGCTTGTTTGATCCTAAAATTCAGCCTAAGTTTTGAAATAACACATGAAATTCCGGCAATTAGCTAGGTATAAAACTCGGCAAAATGAAGCAAAATTTGGCCGAGACCGAGGCCGAGTTTGAAAAAAGGGCCGATTTTGGCCGAGGCCGACGCCGATCAGTACTCGGTCGTTTACTGAATTAGTGCAACAATACCAGTATACCAATATGCGTCGTTAAATTATAAGCGTATAAACGTATAAAAGTTGAACGATGCATTTTTGACTGATTCTTCATATTGCTCCACTCCCAAAAAGATTCCTCAATTTTCAGAAAAAAACACGAATCGTATTTTTGCCGTACATTTTCAAAATACGTATTTAATTTTAACAACCTTGAGCCTAACCCAAACCAAAACCGTGATGGGTAATAATGCAAATCCTAATTTCAGGTCTTTAAATTAAAAAAAGTGGCCAGGTCCGTGACATCACAATACCTTACCAGGAGTTTATTTATATTTCAGGGTGTGTCCGCCGGGCGGAGTCCGCCGCGGAATCCATGTCCGAGCGGAGTCCACTCGGACCCGACAGAATCGAAGTCCGCGGCGGACTCCGCTCGGACTCCGCGGCGGACAAGTTCCGATCGGACTCCGCGGCAGAGAAATTCTCGGCGGACTGTCCGCCGCTCCGCGGCGGAGCCTGGCGGAGTCCGCTCGGAATGGCGGAGTCCGCGCGGTTCCGCTCGGAACTCCGCGGCGGACTTTCGATGTCCGCCGGCGAAAATTTTTGGCGGAGTCCGCCGAAGTCCGCGCGGAGTCCGCCGAAGTCCGAGCGGTTCCGCGCGGAGTCCGAGCGGAGTCCGCGCGGAGTCGACTCCGCCGGGGATAGCGCCCACATATCATACATCTTTTTTTTGGGTATTTCAGAGTAATAAAAGTAATTTATCATAATATTATCATAATTATTTTTATTACTTTTACCACCTAATTATTAAATTAATTTAAATTCTATTAAATCTTTATCACCAAATTCTAACGTAATTTTACCAAATATGTAAACAACCAATTATGTGATTTAAGATTTTTGAGGGCGTAATTGTGCAGCACAGAGTACTAGAGTAGTTTCGACTACTCTGCACGTGCCCCACTCATAGCATATGCAACAAGTTGGACTCTATTATGTTTATTATCTATTCAAATATTATTATTCAAATCTTTTTGGTTGGGGCATTTTCATGGTTCATGAATGATTTTATATAGGGCATGTGACAATGTATAATTTGTTGTGTATACTATTTGTGATTTTAAATAAAAAATAGAAATTTCAAGAAGATTTACCGGACTTAATTTTCACGGACCTAAAGATCACGGACAGGACAATATTATCACGGACATTGATATTCACGCTGAGGGGCTCAGCGTGAATTTAATGTCCGTGATAATTATGTCCGATAAGGTAGGAGTTAGGACCGATTTAATGCCACCAACTTGTAGCCACCATGGGTACTACAAGTTGGTAACATAACTTCAGGTCAGGCCCTCTGCCTCTGGGAATGGAAGGAACAATAGGTCGTCCATGCGCGCGCGTACACCGCCTCTTAGACCAGACCACGGAAAAAGTAAAGCAGGTAGCCAGGATCTACCCATGCCAACTTGTAGAGGCCATGGGTACTACAGTCTGGTGTAGGATTGGTTTCTCTTCTGTGTTGGATATTGAGTGGCGGTCCATGCGCGCGCGCGCGTACACCGCTTCCGATAACCTCAACCGGGCCACGAAGGACTTGACCTTTCCAGTGAATACTCATCTTATGTAAGAGGGTCTTCTCGAATTTTTGAGATAGGTCCTGAGGCTCTATCTCTTTTAGTTTTTGAGTTATGTGCTCTTTTGTGAGGAAAAATAGAGTCGCATGTCACAAATCGAAAGCGACTTTTTAGGCGGTTTTAACCTCATAAAATCTCAACGGAAGGTCCGATTTGGATAATTTTTGTTGCAAATGATAGATATCAATGAGTTCTTTCATATGAGACTCTTTCCAACCATCTGGGATGTACATTTCACTGTACAGAAGCATTTAAGTGCCAAAAATGGCCAACCTGCATTCTGGCTGCTATCGATGTCCTGTGTTGCTAGACAACCCTCCTGTGTTGCTAGACAACCCGCTGGTGTTACTAGACAACCCTCAACCGTTGCTAGGTATGACCCCAGGGGCTTGTGTGACTGCTGGGTCTGATTGCAGTGCCTCAGGGACCACTATCTCGTCATAGACGTGCGCTCTGTCCGCGAGTGGTAGAGTAGCAGGGTTGCCGGCAGCAGGGCCTCGGCTCAGCGACTGAGGATTGTTCACGAGGGGCGGCGGAGTTGTATTATTAGCAAGAGTCACACTAGTGAGGGGGGTTGTATTGTTCAGGAGAGGGTTGTGATGGAGGAAGGAGGCGGAGGAGTAGACAGGACTGTCTGCCACCACTGCAGCACCGGAAGAGGAGGAGGAGGAGGGGGTGAGTGGGGGGGGGTTGAAAGTGGAGGAGGAGGTGGGGATGAGAGCCGGGTTGTTAGGGAGTCCACTGGAGAGAGGAGGGAAGAGGCCTTGGTGGTGGTTGACTCTGGCGTAGGGTGTGTCGTGGGTGAAGGAGATAGGGACTCGCTCAGTAGGGAGGTTGTTGAGGATCTGTTGCTCTATGAAGTACTGCTGGTAGGGGGGTGGGGGAACGCGGTCACTTGTCACAGGACCCGACATTATCGCTGCGGGAGGAGGTGGTGTTAGCTTTCAGTGGAAATCATGAGTGGAGGAGGGGGTTAGTGAAACACAGCTGAGTAAAGACACAATAGATTCCTTAGTTCTCAGAACTAATGAGAACAAAAAGCTAAGAAAGATGATCGCTTGATCAGGAGTTTAATAATTCCCCCTTATTATGGAATTTCCTTACTGTGCGGGGGCAGCCAGCGGGGTGTACTGGTGTCACTGTACGCATGTCTGAGGGCCTCCACGCTCGTCAGGGAGTTGTCTCTCAGCGAACCAATGGGCGTCAGTCTGGGGTCCAGGTAGGTACTGTAGCCCGGGAGAATATCTGGACACTGGTCCAACTGCCGGAACTGAAACACGGAAATGAGAAGTGGGAGAAAGGGGTTTGGGGAGTATACTAAAATATTGTTTCACTAATCAAATGTAATTTAAGGGTCATACCTAGACTTCACGGGATTTAATGTCAATGCAAGGCAAATGACAAGTTGAAATTTCTAACTTTCCGAACAAAAGAATGAATGCATAAAACCATCGGAAAGGTCCGTTAACTGAGAACAAGAACTAATTAGATTTCATATGAGTGTGTGGGAAAGCAGAGAAATGCTAATAGTGTCGCTAATACTAAAAGTGTCGGTATAAGCTCACCTTCTTCTGTCGAGTCCTGCGTTTGCAGTAGCAGTGGGCTGTCACTATTATGGTAACAAGAATAACGACTAGCACGACACTGACAATGGAAATCAGGGACACCATTGACTTGTTGCTGTCTCCGGCATCTTGCTCTATAGCTCCCCCGTTAGGGCGTTTAGCTGTAGGGAGGGAGGGGTTAGGGCGTTTAGCTGAAGGAAGGGATAGATATAATGTATCAATTGGTTTTCTTAATTCACAGGATGGGCAATGATAATCATGCTGAGTAATAATAACTACGTCAATGACTCAACTTAAACCTATGCCACCTGTTAGTAGCCTGGCTTGAGGCACCATGACTATGACTTATGAGATTGAGCTCCTAGCTTCCTAGGCCATTAGAGTAGTTATTGGTCAAGTTACTAAATCGAGTGCCGTAGGCACGAGATTTAGTAACGAGACCAATAACGCTCTTATTTTTCGCTCTTAAGACGATTCGCATCTGATAGTGTCAAAAAAGTTGACCCACGCATGCACCTTCATGCATTTTCAGCCACGTAATTTCAGGGACCAATCACAGCACGCTATTTCTTTTGCGTCACAGTTCCCCATGATTCAGACGCCCTAAAACGTGACTTTAAACTTTTAAAGCGGCAGTACTATTGGTAATTAAGATGTTCCGCGTGACCCTAATGCCCCTCTCTCTGACACGTGACTTCCCACGAGAAAAAAGCATCCAATAACTGAAAAATTGCTCAGTTATTGAACGTTTTCGAGGCTGGAACGCAGTTATAGCACGCTTCACCGCATCTACAGGTACAGGAGGAAATTCATTTGTGGGCATGTATTAGGAAGTCGAAATAGTGTGCTTTTGTCTCCTGCTTTTTGTTTACCTTTTGGCTTTTGGTAATATTACAGTTTTAATGATTTGAAGGAAAAATAATTCTTGATCTGAAAGTATTCTTAATAAGATATACCTAGAATTAAAAAAGTAGAACTAAATCCAATAAATTTCAACGCATAAATACCCGTCTAATTAGCTGGAATTATGCACTCCGTTACTAGCTTAGCCAGTGCTCAGTGATTCACTACCTAGTCACTCACTCGCTATTGAGTCACTACCTAGTGAGTGACTTACATTATATGCGGGCCTAAGATTAAAGATTCTCTCGATAACATAATCTTTTGATATATTCACATAATTTTCCGGGTTTTTCTCATATAAGTTGTCCAGGAACCGCTATCTTAACCACTTGATAATGTTATGTGTCCTAATATTGTGTGAAAAATGTTTGATGAACATAATATTTTCAACATGCACATTACCCTGCAGACCCTATACCATGCATGGATCCTGGTTCTTGGTCTATATCCAAACTTGAGCATTCCCGGTGCACTGAATCTCATTATGTAGAACAAGAATTGCGCCTGCCGGCGCATTTCTTGTGCCCGTTGTTCCCGTATGCAGGCGCTTCATTTCCTGTTCCCCCGGGCTGGTATAAAAACACGCCGTCATTTGATCGTCGACCATCAAGTGTCATATCGCAATACCAAAGTACCTTGGTACTAAGTACCAACATCATTGAATCAATTTTATGAATATTTCATTCATAAGTATAGACTGAAATAATAATTGCGCTCGTTCCTCTAACATCGGCGAGCGCTTAAATTTCATGAAACTATAAAGTTCGTACGTGATCACAAATCGCACGTGCATTTTATGGCGCGCGCAACACCTGCCATGTTCTGTTTGCGCGCAACACCTGCCATGTTCTGTTTGCGCGCGTACCTATTCATTCTTGGTTGTTTCCTTTTGAGTTTTGTGCGACATATCGTGCTCACATCAAGCGTTGCGCATTATCTCATTATTAAGCGTTTCCATTGATGACAATAAATCAATAATAATATCATACGAAATTGCATTATTTTCTGTCCTTGCAAGTTTCTGCAGTTTGAGTTTATGTTCATGTTGCTCAGCAATCACAGCCAGAGCTCACTTTAAAATAAAAACTTGATCGAGGATTTCTCATGATGACTATTGATATTCGACCAAATGCAATGCACTTCAGCACTTCCTGGGCGTCGAAATTTGTGATTTTAAGATCAACTGTGCCAATTTGAAGATAAAGAGAAGGATTACTAGCCAAGATTGAGGATTCAGATATCGTCAGGTACCGGGACAAATTTTCATCCTTTACTTTCCTCAGCACAATTGCTAAGATCAATCATCAATCATCATTGATCGAACTCAAATTGCTCATTATCAATTGACAATTGTCTCCTGCTTAAAGAAAAATGATAATTTGATGGGGATTTCCAAGAAAATCGATGGACATTCATGCACCTCTTATCATTGAAAAGTTTGATGAAATTGAAGAATTATGACGAAGGTTTTGTATTTGAAAAAGAATCAATTCCAAGTTTCAACATTAGGATGAACAGGGCATTGAACCGGAATACCTGTAAGCTAGCGGCTGCAGTGCACACTGCACAGAATGCCACTACACCAAGCTATAATATTGGCACGAGTGATATTATAAAGGAGCAGTATGATGCATGAAAATGATCGAAAAAGTGACATACATACCGCATACGACCAAATCTGGTCGCGCGCAGCACCACCACCTATTTCAGATTTAACAGTAGTATACACACAACCCCCAAAAACACGATCTCTGCTATTGCTAACCTTTTCTCAATGCCTTTTTGTAAAACAAAAACGCGATTGGGAACACTGGGAACAGGAAAAAATTTAATCATGGACGTGGGTGCAGCAATGTGTAAAGCTATATCCGTACTTAATTTAAATTAGGAGGTTGCCGATATGACCTCATTATTAGACCTCAAAATAGTATGTTGATTGCGTACGCCGTACATTACACCCGCGTGTTTCTCGTCCGTTGGTACCGCAAGCTTTTCTATAGTAAGTTGCGAACCGGATCCTTCTGATCTGACCGACCAGGGATCGTCACGTGTCACAGTCACGTGGTGAATACCTCTCACAGGGTCCGTCACGTGGTTAACACGTGACCAAAAAGTTGCTTACGTAACGGTCACGTCGAACAGAGCGAAAAATAAATAAACTTACAGATAACGTTATTAAAGTACTGAGTACCTAGGCCATTAAACTCACAGATAACGTTTAGGATGATAGGTTCGCTCCATGTAGTCCCCACGCTGTTCTGTGCACTACACTGGTAGTCCCCAGCATCCCCAGCTATAGCCCGGATAATACGGAGTTCATCATCAGGACCTTGGAATGCCCCTTCTGGCAGCTTACTGTTACCCATCTGAGGTGGAAATGAGTATAGGAGAGTAGGAGGAAGCAATTGTTCAAGAAACTAGCGGATCCAGGAGGTTATTAGAGTAAAAATGATTTGACCAATAACAATAACATTGGTTAAAAATAATTACTCTCGAAATCAGTGTGTAATGCTTCAAAAACTAAAGTAGTACTAGTAAGCTCTTACCTTTCTCCACATAACAGAGGGAGTGGGGGAGCCCCCGGAGTTGCAGGGCAGAGAGGCATCCTTCCCCACTTCAACCTCCACAACATCGCTCTGAAACAGGTAGGGGAGGGGGTAAGGCAAACTTTGGCAAACTTTGGCAAACACTTTATTTGGAAAACTCCAAAAAAAGTGGAAGCATTTGCCAAAGTTTGCCAAAGTTTGCCAAAAATAAAACATATTTTTGAGCACACATTTTTGGCAACACTTGAGGTACCCAGACTAAGTTTTCCAAGGATGCTGAATCGATTCCCAAGGTCTGTTTCACATTTTGACGTTATCCAGAAGCTGTAGCGGAGATCACATCCACATAGAATAGAGTAGGAGACTACAGTAACAAATACGATATTTTATTACCTCTTACAGGATCGAGTGAAGGCTGAGAGGAGCCTAGTGGAGGCTGTATGGAACCTAATGGAGGCTTTTGTTGCCCTGTGGGAGCTGAATGGAGCCAAGTAGAGGCTGAGTGGGGACTAGTGGAGGCTGAGAGAACGCTGAGGGAAGCCGAATGAAGGATGATTGGAGCCTAGTGGTGGCTGAGTGGAGCCTAGTGGTGGCTGAGTGGAGCTTAGTGGTGGCTGAGGGGGGCCTAGTCGAGGCTGAGTGGAGGCTGTATGGAACCTAGTGGAGCCTATTTTTGCCTAGTGGAAGATGAATGGAGATAATTAGAGGCTGAGTGGGGACTAGTGGAGGCTGAGAGAACGCTGAGTGAAGCCGAGTGAAGGATGATTGGAGCCTAGTGGAGGCTTAGTGAAGCCTAGTGGAGGCTGAGTAGCGACTAGTGGAGGCAAAAAGAACGCTAAGTGAAGCCGAGTGGAGGCTGAGTGGAGCCTAGTGGAGGCTACTGTTGCCAAGTGGAAACTGAATAGAGCCAAATAGAGGCTGAGTGGCCTGGGGACTAGTTGAGGCTGACAGAACGCTGAATGAAGCCGATTAAATGCCGATTGGAGCCTGAGTGGAGCTAGTGAAGGATGACTGGAGCCTACTGGAGTCTGAGTGGTGCCTAGTGGAGACTAAGTGCCAAGTGGAGGCTGAGTGGAGTCTAGTGGAGCCAATTGTTGTCTAGTGGAGGCTGAATGGAACCAAGTAGAGGCTGAGTGGGAACTAGTGGAGGCTAGTAGAGACTGAGTGAAGCCTAGTGGAGGGTGTGCGGAATCTAGTGGAGGCTTTTGTTGCCTAGTGAAAGCTGAATGGAGCCAAGTAGAGGCTAAGTGGAGCCTATTGGAGGCTGAGTGGAGCCGAGTGGAGGCTGAGTGGAGCCTACTGGAGACTGAGTGGAGCCGAGTAGAGGCTGAGTGACGCCTAATGGAGGCTTTGTGGAGCCTAGTAAGCTAGTAGTCAAGTCGAGGCTGAGTGGAGCCTAGTGGAGGCTGAATGGAGCCTAGTGGACTAGTGGTGTAGTGGAGGCTGGGTGGAGACTATGGAGGCCATGTGACGTCTTCCGTAGGCTCTGTGGAACCAAGTGGAGGCTGTATGGAACCTAGTGGAGCCTATTTTTGCCTAGTGGGAGCTGAATGGAGCCAAGTAGAGGCTGAGTGGGGACTAGTGGAGGCTGACAGAACGCTGAATGAAGCCGAGTGAATGCCGATTGGAGCCTAGTGGAGGATGACTGGAGCCTACTGGAGCCTGAGTGGTGCCTAGTGGAGACTTAGTGAGTTAGTGGAGGCTAGTGGAGCCAATTGTTGTCTAGTGAAGGCTGAATGGAGCCAAGTAGAGGCTGAGTGGGAACTAGTGGAGGCTAGTGGAGACTGAGTGAAGCCTAGTGGAGGGTGTGTGGAATCTAGTGGAGGCTTTTGTTGCCTAGTGAAAGCTGAATGAAGCCAAGTAGAAACTAAGTGGAGCCTACTGGAGCCGGGTGGAGGCTGAGTGGAGCCTACTGGAGACTGAGTCGAGCCGAGTAGAGGCTGAGTGGAGCCTACTGGAGACTGAGTCGAGCCGAGTAGAGGCTGAGTGACGCCTAATAGAGGCATTGTGGAGCCTAGTAGTCAAATCGAGGCTGAGTGGATCCTAGTGGAGGCTGAATGGAGCCTAGTGGAATAGTGGTGTAGTGGAGGCTGCGTGGAGCCTAATGGAGGCCACATGTGACGTCTTCTGGAGACTCTGTGGAACCTAATGGAGGCTGTTGTTGCCAAGTAGAGGCGGAGTGGGGACTAGAGGAGGCTGACAGAACGCTGAGTGAAACCGATTGAAGGCCGATTGGAGCCTGAGTGGAGGCTAGTGGAGAATGACTGGAGCCTACTGGAGCCTGAGTGGTGCCTAGTGGAGGCTGAGTGGAGGCTGGTGGAGCCTATTATTGCCTAGCGGAGGCTGAATGAGTGTGTGGAGCCAAGTAGAGGCTGAGTGGGGACTAGTGGCTGAGTTATAACAATTTGAAATCGCCAAAAATGAGGTTGTTCTTGTTAAAAAGGGTAACGATTATATACATCAGGGCGCTGGCAAGCGCCCGCAGCCACGGAAAAGTCCCTCCCTCCGAGGGCATCTGCCCGAAGGGCAGATGCCCTCGGCCCGAAGGGCCGAGGCAATAAATAGGCCAGCAGTCCCGGCCCGAAGGGCCGGGACTGCTGGCCAGACACTCCGAACAAGCCAGTAGTACCAGCATGAAGTGCTAAAAGTGGTAGCGGAACCGTTTTTCAAGTATGGAAAAATACGTTTGCCATACGTTAAATCGCGAAAATCGCGATTTTCGAGTCGCGATTTCAACCTGGTAATTTAATCCGTTGGTCACGAAAATTTGCACAGACGTAGTCCATGACATAAATAACAAACCCTGAAAATTTCATGAAAATCGACCGCGTCGTTTTCTCACAATAAATTATCAAAAAAACGCTATTTTATCAAAAATTAGAAGATGGACTACGACGACCCGACCCGACTCGATGATAAAAATAGTGTTAGAGTGTTCTCGAGAACCATAGAAGATAGAATCATAATCTAAACGGCATATGAAACTTAAGAATGGTGTGCGTGTATTAGAGTATTAGGCCATATAAAATTTTAAAATGACAAGTCCTTAATTGGTTAATTGGCCAATTAAAGTAATTATCGCGTATAACTCAAAAAGTAAAAACGTTAGCGTCTCAATTCTAACGGCATCAATAACTTAAGCTAAAACTACGATTTATTCGTATAATTTAAGTAGCGGTTGCCAACCGCTTAATTAGTTAATTGACCAATTAAAGTAATTATCGCTTATAACTCAAAAAGTAAAAATGATAGCGACTTAATTCTAACGGCATCATTAACTAAAGCCAAAATTACGATTTATACGTTTGATTTAAGTGCCGGTTGCCTACTGCTTAATTAGTTAATTGACCAATTAAAGTAATTATCGCTTATAACTCAAGAAGTAAAAATGATAGCAACTTAATTCTAACGGCATCATTAACTAAAGCCAAAATTACGATTTGTATGTTTGATTTAAGTACCGGTTGCCAACCGCTCAATTAGTTAATTGGCCAATTAAAGTAATTATCGCGCTTAACTCGAAAAGTAAAAATGATAGCAACGTAATTCTCACGGTAATATTTACTAAAGCTAAACTTACGTTTTATACGTTGAATTTGAGTAACGGTTGTCAACCGCTTAATTAGATAATTGGCCAATTAAATTAATTATAGCGTTTAACTCGAAAAGTAAAAATGATAGCGACGTAATTCTAACGGTATTATTTACTAATGCTAAAATTACGTTTACATGTTCAATTTGAATACCGGTTGTCACCTAATCAATTAGATGATTGACCAATTAAAGTAATTATCGCGTATAACTCAAAAAGTAAAAATGATATTGACTTTATTCCAACGTTAATATTTACTAGAGCCGAAATTTCAAATTACGTTTTGTATATATATAATTTGAATACCGGTTGTCAAATGCTTAATGAGATTACTGACCAATTGAAGCAATTATCACAACTCACAACTTGAACTGATTGTCGTAAGTTTTATGCCAAAAAAGAGTGATATGGATAGCCAAAAACAATTGAAAATTGTTTGGGTTTCGCAGCCACTCCAGTACATAAAATTATACGATTAAAAATATTGATATGAGTTTTAATCGCAGCCTGTCCCCTGTCCGTGGCGGTGTGCTTTGGTTACAAAGAACTATCTTGGTCACGCATATGATCTTGCTGGACATCTTCACAATCGCGATATTGTCACTCCAGCAATAATAAGTGTGACTTCGTGTTTCCTAACGACCTAAAATCATGTATTATTACAGTCTAGTGGACTCATTTTTAAATTGTAATCGCCCTCAAAGTCGCTGCAAGTTGGCGATTTCAATCATCAATTAATAGAGATAAACGTACGATTAATTTTAGCATGCTGTCAAGCCTTTTGCCTTGAAAACACACTTAAAAGAATGCTAAAAATTATAGGTATTGCTTTACGCGTTAATTCACGCTTAATTAGTCAATTCAAGGAGATTCAAACGGCGTTGATGAATTTTAAGTTCTGCTTATTTCTTTGTAATCAAAGCACACCGCCACGGACAGGCTGCGATTAAAACTCATATCAATATTTTTAATCGTATAATTTTATGTACTGGAGTGGCTGCGAAACCCAAACAATTTTCAATTGTTTTTGGCTATCCATCAGGGCGCTGGCAAGCGCCCGCAGCGCAAGTTCGCACACACCTCTTGGGCATCTGCCCGAAGGGCAGATGCCCTCGGCCCGCAGGGCCGAGGGCAGCCGAATTGGCCAGCAGTCCCGGCCCGAAGGGCTGGGACTGCTGGCCAGACTCTCCAAACAAGCCGATAGTACCAGCATGAAGTGCTAAAAGTGGTAGTGGAATCGTTTTTCAAGTATTGAAAAACTTGTTAGCCAGCGCCCATTATATAAAAATACAATGATTTGCGAAAATCGCGATATTCGTGTCGTGTTTTCAAGATGTTAAATTCAGTTTTTGATCACGAAAATTTGCAAGGGTATAGTCCATTACGTTATTAAGAAACTCTGAAAATTTCATGAAAATCGGCCGTACGGTTTTGGCAGGAAAAATTATTAAAAAATGCCTAAAATCACGGAAATTAGTGTTATCGTCGTCTCTCTCCCTCTCTCTGTCTTCTCCCACTCTTCGATCTGTGGCTTTTACTATGTCAAGTATTGACATTACAATTATATAAGCTTTAATACCGGAACGCTCATACTTTATGGCATATAAAAGCCGCGGACCGCAGGTCCAAGGCTTTTATATGTGATTAATTCACGAACGTAAGTGAGTGAATTAATTATGGAATAATATACGAGCAACGCGAGTATATTATTTCATACCATAAAGTATGAGCGTGAGGTGTTAAAGATTATAAAAAATCCACTAAGTAGGAAGCTGTTCAGCAAATATGCTGCGGCGAGGTTCAAAGATTAGGCAGTATCAAGTACCTTTCATGACATTAACTTATGACGTACGCACTCTTCCAAAGCAATGAATTATAGTTTTTAGGAAGACGCAGATACCATTCATTGAATCTTAATGTACCTACCGCAAATTCCTCTCGCCATGCAGATCAGAGGGTATCTTTTAAAAACTTTAATTATATCTCGCTGTATATTATCCCGTATTATAAGGTTCCCTCAGTTTTCACATGCATATTATGCATGCTTATGCATACTTATATTCTGCTCACCCTATAATATAACTATAGGACATCATTTCGATGCATATTGTGCATATTGAACTCGGCTTCGCCACGTACAATATGCACTAATATGCATCTCAATGCTGTCCTATAGTTATATATTATAAGGTTCCCTCAGTTTTCACATGCATATTATGCATGCTTATGCATACTTATATTCTGCTCACCCTATAATATAACTATAGGACATCATTTCGATGCATATTGTGCATATTGAACTCGGCTTCGCCTCGTACAATATGCACTAATATGCATCTCAATGATGTCTCTATAGTTATATAATATAAAGGTTCCTCAGTTTTCACATGCATATTATGCATGCTTATGCATACTTATATTCTGCTCACCCTATAATATAACTATAGGACAGCATTTCGATGCATATTGTGCATATTGAACTCGGCTTCGCCTCGTACAATATGCACTAATATGCATCTCAATGCTGTCCTATAGTTATATATTATAAGGTTCCCTCAGTTTTCACATGCATATTATGCATGCTTATGCATACTTATATTCTGCTCACCCTATAATATAACTACCTTAGTACCAGAAATATAGGCGACAAGAAATTAAGGCGATTTTGGAAAAATCGCCTTAATTTCTTGTCGCCTTAATATCTGGTCGTCTAAATATCTGGTCGTCTTAATTTTTTAAAAGACTTTATTTCCAGTTATTTTTTTCCTCCCGATCGACTTTTTCAATTTAGCAACATAGTAATTAATAAATAACTTAATAGCCAGTTATCAGTGCAACTCCTGGTATCACTGCACTGTGGCACAATGTAAAGATGCCGTTATTGACTCTAGAATGTTGATTGACCCGTTTGAAAATCTCAGGATATGATGTACTGTATTTTGAAGGCCCACTTAACAATATTTTTTTGCATTTTCGTTCAATTTTATATTTATATCATAGCCATTTTAAATGGAAAAAATCGTTTATTTTCGAAAAAAAACTTCAATTGGAACTCAAGGAAAAATCGCCTTAATATCTTGTCGCCTTAATATCTTGCGCCTTGATTATTAGTCGCCTATATTTCTGGTACTAAGGTAATTCTATAAGGTTATAAATATTTTGCTAACTTAATCGATTTTAATTATAGGACGCACTGTATTCTAGAGAGCTACAGCTGGTGACATGACTGATTTCTCTGATGATGATTCGTTTAAGATTGGAATAACACAGTTGATGGCTGATCCCATTCCAGACCCACTTACTCCACCCCAGTCTCCGGAGGAGGAGTTATCCCGGGATTCTGCAGCGTTCCGGAAGGCTTTGGAGGATACCACCCCCTAAAGCTACTAGCAACAGCAACAACTGGGCCAGACGTGTTTACAAGAACTGGGCTGTGGAAACCAACAAATCTAGCTTCTTCAAAGTTCCCGAAGATTTTGATGACCTGAAACCCGACCGTGTTAACTATACATTGAGCAAGTTTGTGCTGGAAGCTCGTGATAGTATAAGTAAGGGTCAGGAGTACAAGACCGGTACCTTGTATGCTGCTGTATCATCTCTCAACAGGGGATTCAAGATACGCTATGTTGATGAAGAATACGACCTCCTGCACCATAAACGTTTCAAGAGGTTCCGCAATGTGTTGGATGGAGTCATGCGTGGCAGGCAAGTTACAGAGAACCCCACGAGGAGGAGAGTTTCTACATTTGAGTCAGATGACCTTCATAAGATCTGGAACTATCTGATCGATCATGGCAGTAAAGATCCCACAGCTCTTCTCCAAGGAATGATTTTTTCAACGTCCATCATTTTTGGACTCCGCGGACCAAGTGAGCTGCACCCATTTGGACTGCATAATCTTGATATCACCCTGGTTGATGCTGCTACTGATTACTACCTCATAACATACACGGAGCAGAGCTCAAAGAATAGACAACCAGGCCTCAAGAACGTTAATATGGAAAAGAAGAAGGTCCAGCAGTACGAGTACCTTTCCAACCCGAGATCTTTCCTTTTCTGGTTAAAGCGTTATCTCTCGAGATGTCCCGAAGAAGTCGTGCTGGGGAACGCCCCTTTCTGGCAGCACCCTCTGAAGGCAGCATTCACTAGTGAGTAATTTTAAAATTTCTTGTGTCTTGTATGCGGGTCAGAACTGCGAATCGGAATACTGTGCTCACTGACACTCAGCCTATTTTCGGTTGTTATTCTGCTTTTCTTAACATCGCAGAGTTAATTACTGCCAAGTAGGGCAAGTACGTGATAGTTAGTACCACTACCAACGGTATTTCTTGAATGAGTGAATTATTAATTTTACAGGTACCTCTTCTTCGGCAGAAGATCCTGCAGTCTGGTTTCATAAGGCAAGAAGGATTGGCCAACATTCGTTTTCCAAGCTCATGAAGGAACTCTTCGCTCAAGCAGGTCTGCAGGGTGATTTCACTTTCCGGTCCATCCGGTCCTCCTTGGTGACCTCACTCTCACGTATGAACGTGGACACTGACGACATTAAACAGCGCACGGGTCACAAGTCTACTGCTGCTGTTTCTGCATACAAAAGGCCCCAGCTTTTGAAAGCACAGCGTAACATCTCGTCTATCTTAACTAAAGAGGAGACCTATCTCCTAAAGCTTAGGAGGAATACTGCAATAATGACAGCGGTATTGACCGCCGCGCTCACTGTTATTGTCTTTATCGGTCGGATGGATCCTGTAACCCCATGTTATGTGGTCCATTTCGAACCTATAAAAAATCCACAGGCATATAATAGCCCTCCCGAGCCGTTTTTTTATATCTCATAAAGTATGAGAATCTGTAAATAACAATATTAAAGAACGAGATTGGTGATACTGAAACTCGATAATATACAGCGAGATATAATTAAAGTTTTTTAAAAGATACCCTCTGATCTGCATGGCGAGAGGAATTTGCGGTACATTAAGATTCAATGAATGGTATCTGCGTCTTCCTAGAAACTATAATTCATTGCTTTGGAAGAGTGCGTACGTCATAAGTTAATGTCATGAAAGGTACTTGATACTGCCTAATCTTTGAACCTCGCCGCAGCATTTTTGCTGAACAGCTTCCTACTTAGTGGATTTTTTATAATCTTTAACACCTCACGCTCATACTTTATGGTATGAAATAATATACTCGCGTTGCTCGTATATTATTCCATAATTACCTAATTCACTCACTTACGTTCGTGAATTAATCACATATAAAAGCCTTGGACCTGCGGTCCGCGGCTTTTATATGCCATAAAGTATGAGCGTTCCGGTATTAAAGCTTATATAATACCATGTTATGTGGTCGTTTCCGACCCTATAAGCCCGAGCTACAATGATGACTCCGACGTAGATTCAATATGAAAGTTTATGACGTGAGTCGCCTACATACCTTTTTAGGGTCGGGAGGATCCTGTAACCCCATGTTATAGGATTTTCCAAGAGTTTAAAGCTTATTTAAAATGATGACATCGTCGTAGATTTAATAAGCAAGTTTATGACGTAAATTGGCTACATTTGTTTGCGGACCATTATACGAGTTACGAGTAATGATACCTGCCTCCTCAAGTGCCAATTCAATTTGAATAATTCGAATTCTGTGGTATTTGATTTTGAGACTCCAATAAACAACAGGCTATTCAAATGACGCCGATATCTGGCTTTACTGTGGTAAATTGCTACATAAGCTTTAATACCGGAACGCTCATACTTTATGGCATATAAAAGCCGCGGACCGCAGGTCCAAGGCTTTTATATGTGATTAATTCACGAACGTAATAATATACGAGCAACGCGAGTATATTATTTCATACCATAAAGTATGAGCGTGAGGTGTTAAAGATTATAAAAAATCCACTAAGTAGGAAGCTGTTCAGCAAATATGCTGCGGCGAGGTTCAAAGATTAGGCAGTATCAAGTACCTTATTGTAACAAATTAAGTAAGCAACTAATTAATCGTCATGAAAATAAGGAAGCAGCAAATTAAGAAACTTTTTTATGGCCAAAAATTAATTAAGAAACTTTTTTGGATCTGGAAATAAATTAAGAAACTTTTGGAGCTCCTTTGAATGAGAATTTTTATGACTGAAAATTTTTCCTCGGACGAGCAATTGAGCAATAATTGAAACGCACGAGATTTACGAATGAAAATACTAGAAATACAAAAATTTCAATAAAACCACTTTATACCCATAAACGTGTCAAATTCAAACTAAGTGCTCAACTCGGCAAAAGGATCTAAGAGTGAGTCAACTGAGTTGTCTCTGGAGTCCTGTATGGCTTTCGAAATACCAGCCGCTCTCCAGCCTGACATGAATACTTCAGGACTCTTGAAGTATTCATAAGATTTTTTCATGGTTCTAGCATGAATGGGCTTCAGCCTTCATAGTTGATAGTTTCGTGTCAACTGTAACCTCTTCAATTGGTGACCCAGGATTTGCTTGCAGTGCTGCTGCTACTACAGATGAAAAATAATCACTAAATGACTGCTGCTCAAACAACTTCAACGATTTGTTTACTGTTAGATCTAATGGAGCCAGTAAATGCGTAAAGTTCTTAGGTATATCAACAAGGACAAGGTCCAAACTCGCTGCGAGTTGTTTAACGGCAGGCGTGTTGTGGGCACTGAAATCGTCCCATATTACAACAGTTTTCTGTTGAAGTGGCAGCTTAAAGGGATGGTAAAGTTTTCAGATGCAAAATTTTAATTTTCTCTTATTCCGGTAAAAATAGGTACTACATGACCAGTAATGATACTCTGAGCGTTTGTTTGTGTAAACACACCCTGAAATAACTCAATTAGGGCTGCGGTAATTTGTCACGCCCGGATGTGAAAAGGCGAGGAGAGAGCGGCAGTCCTTTTGCTCCCTGTATTTCACTTTAACATGTACCGTATCTCCCGTTTAATTGCCGTTGTACTTGCGTTACATAAAAAATTTTGTGAAACCACTTAAAATTATTGTTTCCCAATGTGTTTGTTTGTAATGTTCACCGAAAAAAAACGTCGTTAGGTCTCATTAACTATGTAATATGTGAATATGTAATGTACTATTTAGGTAAGGTCGATGCATAGATATTATGTTCAATCTATATTAATAATTTCAAAGTGTTCGTGCGTCTGTGTATGTATGTGTGTGTGTATGTGTGTGTGATGCGTTTATAAGAAGTGCATTTAATATCTTTGATCGGTTTTTCGGGAAAATCTTCGCCCAATTAAGAGGATTATTCATATCTATGATAAATTTGAATTGAACTTTCCGTTAATTAGTTATTAGCATAATAAATATCATGCGTTTACTAATGCTAATATATGCTGTGTGTATATATAGGTGATCTCAAATTACAAAGTATGTTGTGCGGTGCATTTCCGCGAATATCTGTAATCCTCGGTAAGCGGTAGCATGTTAAAGTGATACCTAGGTGATCAAATCACTTTACACATTCCAAGACGACGTCATGAAGCAAGTTGCTGTTGGCTGCTGCATACAAAACGAACCGCAGGTTGATTGTTTCCGCGAATCTTCGCGGGCAAACGCTAGTCTACTATAATGTACGATAAAAACTCGATAAATGTGGCTTGTTTTTGACGTAATCTGAATTTCAACCATCAGGATAATTGAAATTATTGTCGAATTTGCCTATCTATTATTAGTCAATAAATTACAATTGGTATCTGGCATATTTCAATTTGCGATGATAGTCAGTCCGTCAGTGCAGTAGGTAATCTATATTAATAATTTCAAAGTGTTCGTGCGTCTGTGTATGTATGTGTGTGTGTATGTGTGTGTGATGCGTTTATAAGAAGTGCATTTAATATCTTTGATCGGTTTTTCGGGAAAATCTTCGCCCAATTAAGAGGATTATTCATATCTATGATAAATTTGAATTGAACTTTCCGTTAATTAGTTATTAGCATAATAAATATCATGCGTTTACTAATGCTTATATATGCTGTGTGTATATAGGTGATCTCAAATTACAAAGTATGTAGTACGGTGCATTTCCGCGAATATCTGTAATCCTCGGTAAGCGGTAGCATGTTAAAGTGATACCTAGGTGATCAAATCACTTTACACATTCCAAGACGACGTCATGAAGCAAGTTGCTGTTGGCTGCTGCATACAAAACGAACCGCAGGTTGATTGTTTCCGCGAATCTTCGCGGGCAAACGCTAGTATACTAATATTCTCAGTTCAAATAAGAAGTATTCTCATGGTTTCGTCCTGCGTAGTTGGTGGTTGTTCTAGACGTTCTGGCACTCAATCTAGTAGAAGGTCATTTTTCAAACTGCACAAAGTTCCCAGTGACCCACTAAGAAGGAAGCAATGGGATGCTCGGGTCAATAGACAAGCTGATCATATCTGTAAAGCCCAAATGGAATCTTACTATGTTTGTTCAGAGCACTTCTCAGACTCCGATTACTTAGAAGAGGACATGGCCAGAGTAATGGAAGTAGGGTATACCAAGAGGTATTTGCTGAGACTCAAAGACGATGCAATACCCAATACTGACCGTGAAACAGGAGCATTGAATTTGCAATATTGTCTTGTAGCTGATGGCCATCCAACACCTCCATCAATTAAAGGTGCATGACACGAAAAAAACAACTTTGCTTAAAATAGTAGCAGATCACTAGTGGATCACGCCTATGTATATCTTGCGGCGTGTTCCTAATTAGATCACCCTAATTAGAGCCCCCAAAGATTCCGCTTTCTGCAGCAATACAGCACCCTGCGCTGCATATCAATATCAACAACAGTACGCTAGCGATACAGCGAGGCTAATTGAATTATAATTACAGTCTTGGTGCTTCATCCCACTTTTCACCCGCATAATTATGACATTGATTAATATCATTTGATGCACCAAGCTGAAAAATTTTAAAAGCAGATGTTTCATGCGACAAAATGAACAGTTTAAACAGTCAATTCAATCTGTTTTGACTGGATCACTATTATAGCCGGTGTAATTTCCATATGGGTCCAGAGTGAACTGGTGTTGGAGTGTGGAGATTCTCATTTCTCAATGCACTGGTGTCAGAGTGCACTGCTCTCGGAGTGCATTGGACATTGATGTGAAAGTGAACTGTTATCACTGTGGGATGGTGCCCGAGCGCACTGTTGACAGAAGGCACTAATGTCAGAGTGAATGGTGTCAAGAGTGCAATTAATGGTGTCACTGTTATTAGAGTTTACTGAGTCAGGCTCAGAGTGCGCCTGTATCAGAATGCACTGGCGTTAGAGTGTACTGGTGTCAGAGTGCATGTACTGCTGTCAAAAGCGCAGGTGTCCCAGTGATGTGGTGTCTGCAGAGTGTGCTGGTGTCAGAGTGCACTCCAGTTTCAATGTCAAAGAGTCAGAGTGTACTGGTGCTAGAGTGCACTGGTTTCAGAGTGCACTGGTCTAAGAGTGCGCTGGTGTCAGAGTGGATTGGTGTCAGAGTGGATTGGTGTCAGAGTGGATTGGTGTCAGAATGGATTGGTGTCAGATCAGAGTGCACTGGTCTAAGAGTAAGAGTGTGCTGGTGTCAGAGTGGATTGGTGTCAGAGTGGATTGGTGTCAGAGTGGATTGATGTCAGAGTGGACTGGTTTCAGGTCAGAGGGCACTGGTTTCCGAGTGCACTGGTCTAAGATTGCCTTGGTGTCAGAGTGAATTGGTGTCAGAGTGGATTGGTGTCAGAATGGCTTGGTGTCAGAGTGGACTGGTGTCAGATCAGAGTGCACTGGTCTAAGATTGCGCTGGTGTCAGAGTGAATTGGTGTCAGAGTGGATTGGTGTCAGAATGGCTTGGTGTCAGAGTAGACTGGTGTCAGATCAGAGTGCACTGGTTTCAGATCAGAGTGCACTGGTTTCATAGTGCACTGGTCTAAGAGTGCGCTGATGACTGATGTCTGAGTCTACTGGTCAGAACGCTGAAGATTCTTCATTGTTGAAACTTGAAATGCATAGTTTAATTCGTTTTTAACTAATAAACTAATATTAAGCTATTATTACGTAATTAAAAAGTTCAAAAAAACCTTATTGCAGTTTGTTAACAAGATTACATAATTAGCCGAGGTGTCTAAAACGAGAAACATGTATTTTACATCACAGCATGACACTAAACACGAACAGAAACATGGAACGCAATGTAAACAATACATGATCAGAAGCGAGGGTGCTGTATTGCTGCATCCGGCACAAATTAGTTTATCCAATTAGACCGGTAATACATGAAATTTACACGCCCATACTTACCACAAGTTTTTGTTATGCTATAAGGATCACATTAAGCCAATAAAATGTATATGTTAATTTTTCATGATTATCGCGTCATGCACCTTTAAGAGGCGGTGCCTCAATCGTGAGCAATACCAAGCTTTTACTGACGTTAGCTGCAGTTCTTCTGCAGATCTTCAATATAATTCTGGGTCTGTTGACAGCCCCTCGCCTGTAGCTGAACCATTTAATAAGGACGTGAGTACTCAGTATGATCTTGCTGATTGTGAGAATGATCTAGATGTGGTCGGTATTGAAGATGATGTTTGGTATGAAGCTTCATCCAGTATCGGAGATGCTGGCAGCTCCGATATAGATTCAGATTATAACCCTAGTGAGGATCATGAAGATCATGATCATAATATAACGAGTACCACAGAACCTACTGGCAATGATATAGGTCCAAAACGCAAATGTGACCCACGTCATAATCTCATCGGATTCATTTGGGCTATTGTTTCTGTTGAAAAACTCCTTGAGTTATTTGACTGGTGTCCTGAATGCGGGTCTGCTGCCAAAGTTGTTCATAGTTATACGATTGGTAGTTGTGTTTCCATAAAATATCACTGTTTTGGAATCCAGGGTCATGTTGGTGTTTGGACATCGTCACCTGTATCAAACAAAAGGTATCATCTGAATATCTTACTTTGTTCCATTTTTTCAATGTGTGGCATTGGATATCAAGCTATTTCAAATGCATTTGAAATCCTCAGGATTCCTTTCTTGACAAAGCAGAGGTTTCTCAGTATAGTTAAAATGTGGCTAAATCCTGCTGTTTATAAAATGTACATTCCTATTCGAGACGCAGCTGTAGAAATGATCCGAAATTCGGACAATATCATTTTGTCAGGTGATGGCCAATTTGATTCGCCAGGGCATTCGGCCAAATATTGTATCTATAGTATTATGGAACACTCCTCTGGCCGTATCATTGATTTTTTTGTTGCACAGCGTGGGCACTTTGAAGAGGAGTTAGAGCGAGCTGCATGCCGAGAGTTACTGCTAAAGGTTATCAATAAGGGTATCAAAACTTTTTCCTTTGTCACAGACAGGCATAGTGGAATCCGTAAAATGATTTCAGATTCTGTTGAGTTTTCAGGAATAACTCATTTTTTCGATATTTGGCACCTTGCCAAAAGCCTAGCAAAAGATCTTAAAAAACTCACCAAGCTAAAGAAACACGAGTCACTGATTCCTTGGACAAGAAAAATCATAAACCACTTTTGGTTTTCATGCAGGTCTTGTAAAGGTGATAAAGAGAAGCTTATTGAAACTTTCCATTCATTCCTATTGCATATCAGTAATGCTCATAGCTGGACCTCCAGAGCATTCAGTAAGTTGAGGGGGGATAAGATTTACCCTAAATTTACTAAGATATTCAAATGTGCTCACAAAAACATGAAGAGGCGGAACATCAGGACTGGATCATGGTTAAAACGTACCTCACAAACTTTCAAGGCTTTGTTTGACAAAATTACTCGTAAAAATCTTGCAGATGATATGAAACATTGCTCAACATTTCTACACACAGGAGCCCTTGAAAATTACCATAGTGTTAGACT
The DNA here is from genome assembly GCA_011033025.1 of Beroe forskalii. NCBI lineage: Eukaryota > Metazoa > Ctenophora > Nuda > Beroida > Beroidae > Beroe > Beroe forskalii. The sequence continues at coordinate 129,546 of WFMF01000420.1, forward strand.
CAAATATTTACCTAAAAGAATTCACTTTGGACGAGCCACAACAATCATAAGGTCAATGATAGCGATAATTGAGACTAACAGAAATGTTGTTAGTCTCAATGAAATGCCTGATAAATCAAAAATGTATGCCCGGTATTCCAAAGCAAGTGCACAGTGGGTGCTGAAGAAAAAGTCGAAAGAAAAGGACTACAGTTACAGGCATGAACTGGTTCAGAGTATCATGAAGGAAGTTACTGCGGGAAGGAAGGGAAGTGTAGACATGTCTGAGTATATACCCACTGATCTTCCGAGGAATATGGCACCATTGCCTCGCCCCAGTATTGATGAGTTGATGGCTAGTCATAGGTCACGGATGCTTATGGATGTGGCAGATCGTCAAACACAATAAACAATTAATCATCACTTGGCATTATAATACTATAATTGTGAATGTTTATGAACATTATTATACAATCGATATAATTTTTATGCACAGAATGATATTGAGTTATAATTTCATTGATCTATTTATCAATAACACTTACCTTATTACAGGAAATATGGCCTACAGAAAAATGAGCCTACATGTCATTAAGCTACATGAAATTAAGCCCTTTTTTGAGGCCCTAGGGCTTAATTACATGTAGGCCTAATTTGATGCATTCTTAAATACATGCAGCCAAATTATCATTGTGGAGATATAGATTTCATGAGATAGAAATTTCAGCCTTGTAAGCTTGTATGCAAATAATTAAGACTTTACATGTTACGAATTAGGAATTTTGGCTTTATTTGACACTTTGATAGTTTAAATTGCTCTCCAATTACCACTTAACACAATTAATTACAATTGGGGAATTTTCAGAGACGATGATTACATTGACAAAATAACCTATAGAATAGATTATCACAGCATCATGAGAATCTTATCAGTTACATCAAATTAATGATCGAATATGTTTCCACAAAACACCACATAATAGCTGATAATCATTATGGCCTTGATTCTTGAAAACATTGCATGCTATGTAAATTCAGGTATGATGGAGTGTCAAGGAGTGAGCTCCAAGATGAGTCTCTAGCATTATTGATAGTCTTGGCAATACCAGTGGCTTTCCATCCGACATCAATTCAAAGCTTAATCAATACTGAATAGTAAATAATTGAAAAAAATCAATGTTTTCGAACTTATTATGTTCAAATTTGCTTGAAAAATTAGTCCTCATGAAATTAAGAATACATGTCATTAAGGTGCATGAAATTAAGCCCTTTTCGAGACCTTAGGGCTTAATTATATGTAAACTTAATTTCCTGTAATAAGGTAGTTTCGAAACTTTGAAGTTTGAAATTTAGAATACAAAATTTCACTAAAAGTAACATTTATCAAGTTATTTTTTTACCATTCAAAATATGCCGCATTAAAATTTCAGTATATTCCGAACTGTTATACAAGTATACAAACTCATACATAACTCATTATTTTGCTCTAGCCTAATCTCGAACATTATATGGCAAGCCCAAATTCTGTATGCAGCGACGATTCAGAAGAACATTTCAATCCACCATCAAAAGGATATCATTCCCCGCATGACAGTGATGATGACGTTGTACCTGGACCTGTGTATGAGTCGAGTGAAGATGAAGAAATGGACAGCAGTATCATGGCTAATGTTAATAAAGATAGACTTTCTAAGGAGGTGAATGAGTGGTGCTCTTGTGGTAACTGCAAGCAGATGCCAACCGAGATGGAAAGTGTTTGCTGCAGAGAGTCTTACATTTTAGACAGGCATCGTGGTGAATTACCTTGTGTGACGGCTTCAGGACTCTTTCCTCACCTCGTGCTAAATGAAGAGGGTCTGAGATTTGTACGATACCAGTATTCTCTCAAGATAGAAGATGAGGAACATCGCAAACGATACCTCAACAAAACTCTCACGAACAAAAACCTGAGATTTCTCGGATATAAAGCCTTTTTCAATATGGTGGCCTCTGAAGACTTTGAGAGGAGTGTTAGATATATTTTGCCATCATGTGTAGTATCTAGTATACGAGAAAAGTTTCCAAACCCAGACGGCATAGGCTACTCTGGTTATGTTATTATGAATACCGGTGATGTTGACAAATTGCCTTGATTTTGTAACGTTCTTATTATTCCTGCATATGCCTACAACATACACTGCATACCTAGCAGTACACTGTCAATAAAGGTGGTTTCATGTGAATTCTGAAAGTCTTCGTTCATCAGTCATGGTCTGTAATAAAGTAGGAGTGTATCATTTTGTGTAGTGTCGCCATATTCATGTATCCAATAGACGTATTTTAATGTATTGTTCCATGTTGTTAATATATCATTCCATGTTGTCATAAAAGTGGTTTTTATGAGACAGCCATTGGTTTGAGTGAGAAATCAGGTGTAGAATTTATTTCTCTGGTCAATTATTGAAACGCTAAATAAGAAGTAATTGTATAAACATGCGTCGAATCTTCATATAATTCATGTGTTCAATAGACGTAATATTATAATACAATGTTGTATTACATTATGCCATGCTGTTCATAAAAGTGGTTTTTATGAGAACACCATTGGTTTTGGTAATAGATCAGGTCTGAAATATGTTTCTCTGGTTAATTATTGATATACTGAATACAATTTTGTTGTATAAACATGCGTGGAATCGTCATAATCATTTGATTAATGTGCCCTATATAACGCAGTGTTATATTACAGTGTAGACTGCGTGCCTTTTCAGAGTATCTATTTCCGTTGTAAATCAATTAATTAGCGGACGCAGGGCGGATCTTGCGGTCTGAGATACATTGCATACTTCTTTATATGCTATTCCGGTAACATTAAGGCCATAATAAAGGAAATTTATTTTTTTCGACCAAAACTTTACCATCCCTTTAAGAGTAGATTTAACGGATGTTATGTAGGGTAAAATAATATTGTTCAACAAATTCATGGTTTCCCTTTCATTACTCCAGTGAGTGGGGTTGAAACTTAGAAGAAAATTTTCAGGGAAAAGAGAACTGTTTGGTAGACATCGTGGAGTTTTGCCAGTGTAGATGAGCTGATATGGTAAAACGTCACCAGAGTGGACAATGACAAGAGTAATAGTAATTGCACGCTTATCATCCGAATGGGAAAGGGCAACTCGTTTGGAGTTTTTAGCAGCCATTGTGTGTTTGGAAGTTCTCAAAAACTTAGAAGGGGTTTGATCAAGTGTTAGAATAAGTTCATCGGGCACATTGTACTTACGGACTGCACGCTTAATTTCATGTAGGAACCTTACAGCGGCTTCCTTATATGCAGCCTCACTTATCGGTGGTCGTGACGTAGTTGCTTTCCTCCTACTAAGTTAAGTTAAGGCGTTTGTATAACGCAACCAGCCAACCCCTTTTCGGTGAAAAGTGTAGATAAGGTGACCAAAGAGGGCTGCTAGACACTATTCCATGCAAGGCGGCATGCACTACATGTTTGTTTACTGTTCCACCAGCTTGCCGAAGAGCAATTAACCACTTTTCAAGAGACTGCACGACCACCTCAGGAAGATAGCTTGGACGACCTCTCTTGCTTCCAAGTGTCTCAATCGTCCCGGCTCCTGGTCCCCTTTTCCTCAACTCCTGTTGGTACGTAGTTTTCATCTTTGACACCGTGCCTTTCTTCAGGGATGGGAAGTCCTTAGCGAAGTGACTCACAGCATGATCAACACCTTGCTCTGCAGCGTATCTCCCAATCAGAGCTCTCTGAACGGGAGAGTAAGTTGCTCTGGTTTTCTTATCCTTTGGAACCTTAATACTGCTATTGATGCTGTTGATCATCGAAACATCAAGTCCCGTCTGAGCTGCGTTTGGTAGACCATCTTCAAGAATACCGCACACAGTGTTTTCACCCGCTGACTTTTGAAAATAACGCAGCAAACTCATTATCCTTGACCCTGTATGTGACTGTTTGAGATATATGAATCATGATACCTTATTGTAGGAAATTAAGCACTCAGAAAATTAAGCACCAATGCTTCTAAAAGGGCCTAATTTCATGGTGCTTAATGACGTGCTGGCTTAATTTTTAAATACCTCAATTTTAAATTAATTTCGGGATTCAAAATGGCATAAAATGTTCGATATTTTGCTACATTTTCAGTGATTATGTAAACCAATGAAAGTACAGAATCGAAATAATAATGGAACAAATCAAATATTTTCGTCTTCAGCCCCCATCTCATCATCTCCGCATGGTTCCGCATCCTCCAATTCATCGTCATCTGCATCCCCGTCCTTGATGCTATCAATGATCCTCTCCAGTATAGCTTTCGAATCATCCATGTCAGATCTTTCGAAGCTGTAGTTATCATTGACGTAAGCACGGAGCACCAAAAACTTAGCCTTTTCTACAAGTGACCATTCAGCTTTGACCTGACTCTTGATTTCCAGCCCTCCTTGTGTGATTGGAGACCGGAACTGTTCTTTAGCTAGAACTTCTACAGAGAACTTACAGGTGTAATTCATCGCATAGAAAATGCAGAAAAAATTGCGTGTAATTTGAATACATTATGAAAACATTGCATTAAGCTTCATGAAATGTAGCCTACATTTAATTACGCCGACATGTAATTAAGCACCAGACCTCTCAAAAGGGTCTAATTTCATGGTGCTTAATGACGTGTAGGCTTAATTTTTTGAGTGCTTAATTTCCAACAATAAGGTATAAAAGAAAATATCATGATAATAACCGTAGAATACTAAAATACAGCAATAGGCCATAATTTAGATGGATATTGTGCCTCGCTTAATATGTTTATACGTCCAATATGCATCTCAACACCACGCTATAATACACAATATTTATGTATCATGAAATTAGTATGGATTTTGATCGCGTAAATTTCATGTCATACTTTTGAAATTACGTTATAGACAATTTGCACTGTGAAAATTGTGTAATTAAAAATGGTACGATGCTCTCTACCTACGTACTTAAAACTATTTACCTAATAAATGTAATCTGTATCAAAGCAGTTCAAAAGAATAAAGATCAATTTATTACTGTATTGAAAAAATAAATACATTTGAAATTAAATTTTTGGAGAGCAAGAACACTGTGTCAGTGACGAGATTAAAGCACAATACTGACGTGGGTTTATTATAGACTATATAACCACGCGACTAGAGAGAGACTTTTGCAATTCGCCACGCGCAGCGTGGTGAATTACAATTTGAATTAGGCGCGAACGCAGTGAGTGTCTAATTGCTCATATAGTACGAACGCCAGTGAGTGCTATATGTGAAGATCAAAAGTCTCTCTCTTGGCGCGTGGTTATATAGTATATACACGGCCGATTCGAAGTAAGTTTAATTTGGACAGATTTAGACCCTAGCAGGACACTTTATGAATTATTTATATTAGTCTTCACATTTGTGAATTGACTTAAGTATTTTGAAGCTTTTTTGAAGAGGCAGCAATCAGCATAAGAACATAGATTCCATCAAAACCTTCATTTCCATAAACTTTTGCAAAATCAAAGGTACAAACAAATCGAAAAGATACAATCACGAAGTGAATATTAAAGACACACACATTCTAACATTCTCAAGAATCCATTCACATTTGAATGATAATGGTTCAAGTACAACATAATTGGTAATGTGTAAATCATCAGCAACAGACCAATACACTGAAGGACCGACCAAACAAAGTGTACAATATCAAAATTGAGAACGAAAGAACTAGGTACCACTCATGGTGTAGGTACATCGACATTTGCAATTGCAATTACTCTCAAAATGTATAGCAGCCACATTCCATTCTATACCTTTGTTACGAGCAGACGTCACGTGACCTACTTGTCTAGCATATAACGGTTTGCAAATGTACACAGTAATTACAATGTGTTGTGTTGATTGGTATTTGGTGTTCGTTTTTGTGCATGTGTACATTTGCTAAATACAGTAAACGGGTCAGGTAAAACAGGGTAAATATAGGTAAATAAACACTAAACAGGGTAAATAAACAGGGTAAATAAAAAGGGTAAATAAACAGTGTAAGCATGTTTAATTAAGTTTTGTAACATTCGGTAACTCAGCGTGTCAGAATCCGAAAAAAAATCTAGAGATGGACTTTCGAAAACTACTGATGGAGTTTTGAAATCTACTGATGGAGTTTCTAGAGAGAGACTTTCGCGCGTGTTTATATAACTCCATCTCTGGTTTCGTAACTCCATCAGTGATGGTTAAACGTATGCAGCACGCGCGAAAACAACACGGCCGTGTATATATTCCATCTATTTCGATTTGTGGTATAACGACTTAACGAGAATAAAAATTAGCTAAAGCCAGCGTGTTAAATGTGGTCACTTTCTAATATGAATCGGACAGCAAAAACGGTGTGAAAAAATCGAACTGAAATATCTGAATAAAGTATGACATGGGAAAGAATATAGCAACACCGTGTGAAATACCAGGCACAGATCAGTAATTCGGGAAGTCGAGATTCAGTTTGCCACAAATTGAATTTAATTGAATGCCGCCTTTCAAAAATTATTACTGAGGCGTTTTATGAATGTTTGAAATTTATGGATATCGCATTCTAAACGACGATACGAATATGTAATGTAAAGAGGGTATCAGTCTACTCTTCACTTCCTACTCTTCGCTGATCAAGCATGTCTGTTTTCTTAACATACACATTCTCGATGGGCGTCCGTGGGTACCATGTGTATCAAGCCAATTGGAAACCTGTGATAGGCGAGATCTTGTCAATGGCCCAGGAGCTTGACAACATCCACGACTGTTGTGCAGTAGCTGTCAAGAAAAAGCGTGACCATGATGAAGAAATAGTTGGACATGTTCCACTTGAAATATCACGATATATTTTCTATGCAATTGAGCATGGCTGTTTGTTCGAAGCCACAGTTTTAGACACGAAGCGCCACCAGTCGCCCATAACACAAGGTGGGCTTGAAATAAAAGTGGCTGTAACGGTCACCTGGGAAGCCGCACAGAAGGAAAAGTTTGTTATACTGAGAGATTACATCACAAAATGGTACATTTTTCAGAACAGCTTGACCCAAGATGACTCTAGCGCCATCCTCGAGAGGATAGACTATAGAGAAGGAGATGCAGTGCATGAAGGTCGACTCCGAGGAAGAAGACATCAATGACGACAATATCACAATTGATTTGATTGATGATAGTGAAGAATGAATCTTTAAACATAAACAATTGTTTTCTTTCACTTAGATATGGAGTATTATATGGGATCATGCTGATAAATAATTTTTCTAAAAATAATATAACATAAAATTAAGAGTCACGAAATTAAGGTACATAAAATTAATCTACATATTATTAAAGAAACATGAAATTAAGAAGCAGTTTATTAAGAAACTTTTTTGCTCGGTTTCTTAATAAACTGCTTTCTAAATTTCATGTAATAAGGTACCTTTCATGACATTATTAACTTATGACGTACGCACTCTTCTAAAGCAATGAATTATAGTTTCTAGGAAGACGCAGATACCATTCATTGAATCATTGATTTAAGGAAATAAAATGCCATTATAGGATTGAAAAATGGTTGATAAATTTCACCGAGGATACAAAAATAGTAATTATTACACAAAATAAGGTTAAAACTTAAAATAACTTGAAATGAGATTTAAATGGAACCATTTGCAGATAATATAATTGATAAAAAAAGTAAAGCTCCTCATTACAACAGAATTAAAATAAAAAAGATATAACTACTATATCCAAGCACTGAAAGCACTCATTAAAAATATATAAACAGGTACAATGTCTCAAGCATGCAGGGTAAAAGTATTACAGTTTGTTACTTCGTTTTAAACAAAATTGAAACAAGGCAGATTTAATAAAGCAGGATAAAGACAATAACATTGAGCGCGGCGGTCAATACCGCTGTCATTATTGCAGTATTCCTCCTAAGCTTTAGGAGATAGGTCTCCTCTTTAGTTAAGATAGACGAGATGTTACGCTGTGCTTTCAAAAGCTGGGGCCTTTTGTATGCAGAAACAGCAGCAGTAGACTTGTGACCCGTGCGCTGTTTAATGTCGTCAGTGTCCACGTTCATACGTGAGAGTGAGGTCACCAAGGAGGACCGGATGGACCGGAAAGTGAAATCACCCTGCAGACCTGCTTGAGCGAAGAGTTCCTTCATGAGCTTGGAAAACGAATGTTGGCCAATCCTTCTTGCCTTATGAAACCAGACTGCAGGATCTTCTGCCGAAGAAGAGGTACCTGTAAAATTAATAATTCACTCATTCAAGAAATACCGTTGGTAGTGGTACTAACTATCACGTACTTGCCCTACTTGGCAGTAATTAACTCTGCGATGTTAAGAAAAGCAGAATAACAACCGAAAATAGGCTGAGTGAGCACAGTATTCCGATTCGCAGTTCTGACCCGCATACAAGACACAAGAAATTTTAAAATTACTCACTAGTGAATGCTGCCTTCAGAGGGTGCTGCCAGAAAGGGGCGTTCCCCAGCACGACTTCTTCGGGACATCTCGAGAGATAACGCTTTAACCAGAAAAGGAAAGATCTCGGGTTGGAAAGGTACTCGTACTGCTGGACCTTCTTCTTTTCCATATTAACGTTCTTGAGGCCTGGTTGTCTATTCTTTGAGCTCTGCTCCGTGTATGTTATGAGGTAGTAATCAGTAGCAGCATCAACCAGGGTGATATCAAGATTATGCAGTCCAAATGGGTGCAGCTCACTTGGTCCGCGGAGTCCAAAATGATGGACGTTGAAAAAATCATTCCTTGGAGAAGAGCTGTGGGATCTTTACTGCCATGATCGATCAGATAGTTCCAGATCTTATGAAGGTCATCTGACTCAAAAGTAGAAACTCTCCTCCTCGTGGGGTTCTCTGTAACTTGCCTGCCACGCATGACTCCATCCAACACATTGCGGAACCTCTTGAAACGTTTATGGTGCAGGAGGTCGTATTCTTCATCAACATAGCGTATCTTGAATCCCCTGTTGAGAGATGATACAGCAGCATACAAGGTACCGGTCTTGTACTCCTGACCCTTACTTATACTATCACGAGCTTCCAGCACAAACTTGCTCAATGTATAGTTAACACGGTCGGGTTTCAGGTCATCAAAATCTTCGGGAACTTTGAAGAAGCTAGATTTGTTGGTTTCCACAGCCCAGTTCTTGTAAACACGTCTGGCCCAGTTGTTGCTGTTGCTAGTAGCTTTAGGGGTGGTATCCTCCAAAGCCTTCCGGAACGCTGCAGAATCCCGGGATAACTCCTCCTCCGGAGACTGGGGTGGAGTAAGTGGGTCTGGAATGGGATCAGCCATCAACTGTGTTATTCCAATCTTAAACGAATCATCATCAGAGAAATCAGTCATGTCACCAGCTGTAGCTCTCTAGAATACAGTGCGTCCTATAATTAAAATCGATTAAGTTAGCAAAATATTTATAACCTTATAGAATTAACCTTACACATTATAAGAATTAATTGTTACGATCAGGTATATTATAAGTAATCTTTGGATGAACAAAATTGTAACGGTAACTTAACTATGTGAATTATGAAACTAATAATTGCAAATTGCACGTGTAAATATCTTTATAGCACGATTTAAAACGGTCAATCATTGGCAACAAATTGCTCCTCACAACAGCACATAACGACACTCAAAGACAAAAAGGAAGACTAAAAGGAAGCAAATGCTAGCTTCTAAGTTTCCATACTAATGACTGGAGTAATCATAGCAGCACATTAAATTTTTCAGGCTTCAGCATTCTTTCTCAATTTCCGCGTAGCTATATTGCAATTTTCACTGTTTTTATTTTCATGGAATCTTAATAATGTACCGCAAATTCCTCTCGCCATGCAGATCAGAGGGTATCTTTTAAAAACTTTAATTATATCTCGCTGTATATTATCGAGTTTCAGTATCACTAATCTCGTACTTTAATTAATTGTCATTTACAGATTCTCATACTTTATATCATAATCTTATAACATTCACGTTAAACAAAAGCAAACGCGGTAGATACGTCCACCCTATCATTGAAAAATTGTTCATTAACTATGGCAAAGTTAATGAAAATTTAATGTTATCTTTACCTAATACTGATTGGCACCATCAAGCTTCCAATTTAGATGATCTAAATTACAAGATGACGTCATTACATGAAACAATTAAGAATTGTATTGATCATGCTAAATCCAAACACTTTTTCAAAAAGAAAATTCCTGATGCACTATGGTGGAATGATGAAATCGAAGGCTGTAAGAAAGAACTTTTAAAAGCTAATTCCTCTTTCAAACAAAATAAGTCTGATGAACTTTACGCAGCTTTGAAGGAGGCAAGACTTCTTTACTTTAATTCCATTAAAAAAGGGAAACGCCTCTCGTTCCAAGAATTTTGTTCAACCCGTGATAAATCACAGGCTGCAAAACTGATTAAACAACTAGAACAGGAACACCATATTGTCCGGATGAGCTGCCCATCCATCGTCGATAGTGGTGGCAAACACTTCCCGAACGACGAAGAGGCCCTGTCTTTCATAATAAACTCTATAACTCCCGGCAAATCCTTCAATTCATCGGATATCATTCCCAAATCAACGTATGCTGGGATACCTTCCAATACTGATGATTACATTTGTTTAATCAGAGAAGTCGAAACCATATGCTCCAAAAGTCGAGTAAATCAATTACTAGACAACACCAATATCAAGTCTGCCTCTGGTCCAGATAACATATCTTATAAACTACTCTCTGAATGCTGGGAACAGCTACAAACCCCATTAAGATACATTTTTATGGATTGTTTAATTCTTGGGACCATACCTGATATGTGGCTTTCATCTTCTGGAATTTTTATACCCAAACCTGGCATCAAACAACATACGCTACCTAAACATTATAGAACAATCAATCTCACCTCCTGCTTACTTAAATGTTTTGAAAAACTGATAATTTGGTACTTTGAAATTGATCTTCATTTGGACTCCTTCCTTCACCCACTTCAATTTGGATTTAGAAAATCCAAGTCCTGCGATCATGCCATCAGTAATCTTGTGACCAAAATAGAAGAATCTCTGGTGAACAGAGAAATAGCACTTGGTATTTTCATGGACATATCAGGTGCATTTGACAATGTCTCCACTGATTTTATTCTCAAGGTTATTCACGATTCGCCAATTACCCCTGCAATATACAACATCATTAAGTACTTGCTAAATAACCGCCGAGTAACATACTCCATGGGGAAATGCATCCTTATACATTTACTAGAGAAAGGATTTGCACAAGGCGGCCGCCTCTCACCAACACTGTGGAATCTGGTGGCTGATGGTCTCATCAAACATGTAAATATGACCTTATCTGAATTTCTCCAAGCATTAGCAGATGACATAGCCTCTCTGATTACAGGTCAAGACATTATTTCTATCAGACATCGTGCACAAATTGTGATTAATGCTATTGAAAGCTGGTGTTCCGAAGCGGGGCTGCAAATCAACACAGAAAAATCTTACATTGTTATTTTCACACACCGGAAAAAAATTTCCCTTGACCTACCTCTTACTTACCTCGGCTGTCCCCTCCCCGTAAAATCCACAGTAAAATACTTAGGGGTACATCTCGATTCTAAACTTTCCTGGAACTCACATCTCCAAAATAGGATAATCTCTGTCAACATCCAACAATCTAAACTGAAGCAAGTAGCAGCCAGACACTGGGGACTGAACCCTGCCACTACGAGCTGGATCTACAAGAGCTTAACTCGCCCAAAGCTACTCTACGGATGCCTGTTTTGGGCGAATTCTGCGCTTCAATATCAATCTAATAACAGAAAAGTTAACAAAATTTGCAGAACCGCAGCGAGAACAATAACTGGCTCATCTAAATACTCACCTTTGGCTCCAACCTCCATTGTTGCTAATATTGAACCAATTGATCTGAGCATCAAAAGGGCTGCTATTGAAACATACTCTCGCATTACTGAATTAAATCCAAATCCTCCTTCCACCGCCTCAAAAGGGAAACTTGTGCCGCACTCACAGCTAGCTTTTAAAATGAGAAACGAAATTCTCAGTATTCCTGACATCGATAAATCATATCAACCCTTCTACAATATCGATAGAAAATTCAATGTTGATACATCCATGGAAATTAACTTATCAGATTTCCAGATCAACCCGAACACAACATTAATTTTTACCGATGGATCCAAAACAGAAGAAGGGAGTACAGGGTCTGGCTGGGTTATATTTTATGGCCAAAATCCAGATAACCCCATCTGTGAGAAAATCAGAATCTCTGACCACTCAACTGTCTATCAAGCCGAGATTTTTGCGATATACTCAGCAGCTAACAACATGATCCACAAACCTGATCAAATATACGATTATATTCATTTCTTTACTGACAGTATGAGCTCCCTCCATTCATTAACTGACCATCACCCGTCATCTAAAATGGTAATTAATACCATAAAAGCCTTAGAAACTTTAAGCCTTTCATCTAACGTGACTTTGCATTGGGTCAGAGGTCATTCTGGCGTGAAGGGAAATGAACTTGCTGACAAGTTAGCGAAGGAGGCGGCCCACTTAGAGACTGTGGGTATGAATACCCCAGCTCCTCCTTCATTCCTTAAAAACCAACTTAAAAATTGGTCTTTCAAACAAAGCACCAAAACTTTCGAATCAGCAAACACCTCAAATAAACTTTCAAAGTTACTGTTAGCAATCCACTGCCCGGAATCTTCTTCCTTTCTAATGAATGCGGCAACAAGTGACCTTCACAAACTAACAAACATCCTGTCGAACAGGGCTCCCTTGAACTGTTACCTCTTTAAGATTAGAAAATCTGATACTAACTTTTGCTTAAAATGTTTAATCGAACCAGAGGACAATGTACACTTTTTATGTCATTGTCCATACTACTTTAATTTACGTGTAGATCTATTTGGATATAGAATACTCACCATTGAACAAATTCATAGGATCAGTATTTTCAAGATTTTATCTTTCATCAAACAGAGCAATATCTTCACTCCCTACGATCACAATCTGTAATTTATTTAACAATTTGTCTTTATATGACGTAATAATTCAATGTTTTGAAACCGTCTTTTACAACTATTACCCTAACTGGTCTGTTATGTAATGGTCTGTTCGGAATGCCTCAATTTCCCAAAGTCAGCATGCATACACGCAGGGATCAGCAAGGGGATGCTGATAACTACACTATACAATATTGGGGCAGACGTTTGTCTCTCGAATCTCGCAGCATTCGTGAAATTAAAACAAATGGTACCTCTCTATTCGACATAGATTTAATCAATACAAGAGGGTAAAGCCATGTGTGTCTGTATAATTCTAGTGCAAGTGTCAGCCTTTCAATGCTGGTCCAGAACCAAAGTGTCTGTCCGTAAGCATCCGAACATACGACCGAAACGAGAATTAATGGCGCTTAATCCATACTCTTTCAGGTACCACCCGTAGCTATACTCCAATACAGGAGTCGGAGCACTGTCTGCGGGCACGGGGTGCTAGGTTTGGTCTAACTCTAATCCGAGTCTGGACCTCGCTTGGTCCCGTGTCCCCTGGCACGGGTTGTTCGATCTTTTCAGGGCTCTTGTCCGAGCCCTGTTTTGATTTAGCGTATACAAAACAAAACAAAAACAAAACTTTATGACATATAATAAACGGCTCGGGAGGGCTATTATATGCCTGTGGATTTTTTATATGGCATCACAATATGCATTCCACCGACACATATCTACCAGTATCTTGAGAGCGGACAAAATGCAATTACCGGCGAGAGCATCCTGCCCATAAAGCCATGACACAAGTAAAACTATGAGACGTCATGTTTCATATTTCTTATGAATTTCCACCACGTAATTTATGTTATTTCGCCATGTAATATCACCATAGGTCTCAGGAGTACCTAATACCACATTGTTTTGAACTCGGCTTCGCCTCGTCCAAAACAAACCATTATTGACCTCAGCTTCGCTTCGGCCAATAATGCGTCTATATATAGTTCGCGCTTCGCGCTCACTACATATACACTCAGTTTTCTTTATAAGAAACTGTCTATAAGAAACTTAGCCTAGGATTTCCGAAAATTTAAGAAACTTAGCCTAGAATTTTGGAAAAATTAAGAAACTTCACTGATTTACAATTAAGAAATTAAGAAACTTCTAGCCTAGAATTTTGAAATTTGTGTATAAAATCCTATTGCAACTGAAATTCTTTTAACATGATGTGTCTGGCTTCTGGGGGCTGCGCCCCCAGACCCCCACTTTTTTTTTTATTGTGAACATTCCGAAACTAATCCATCACTTTCATTGGACTTCTATTACAGTATTATACACTGAATATGAGATAATTGATCATATGGAATAGAGATTTAGAAAATGTATCTTTCATGATTGTCGGTTTAAAGTAATACATGTCAGATACTTATGCACAAAACAGAAATTTAGCAATTGTTGTTGCGACAGTTCCATATCTATTTCCAAAAGTTCCAAGCATTAAGCTGCGCTCGGCTAGGTAAATCTTTATAGGATTTAGATATTATCTAAATTTCAAAATTCGCGAACTTTTTCGGAAGAACATTTCATGAAGATTCCTGAACATCATCGTATACAGTCGCAAAAATCTTTTAAAGGCCCCCGAACGCAAAATTTTGACTTTGGCTAATTCCATAGATCTTAGGGCGTGAAGTACAATGTACTTTGTCCCACCCTCTAACTCTAATTAGTTTAGCTGCTATGAGCGATTGAAAATACCTTAGTGGTAGAAATTAAGAAGTGTACTATTTAAGGTAGCATGCAATTTTACTGCCTTAAATAGTACACTCCTTAAATTCGACAAATCTTAATTTCTACCTACCGTAATTTGTACAATACCAAAATTTTAGAAAATTTTGTACATCTATTAACCTATCTTTTCTTTCACTAAAAAATTAAGGCATTCTATTTTCTCTCAATACAGGTTCAGAATTTTTCAGCGAAAGCCGAAAGCATCAGTGCAGAATAAATCAAATTTGATATGATAAACAATTATCACCCGATGAAAATTATAGGCATTTCTACAGCTTCTTCGTCTTCCTGCACATCTTCCATTATCCATATCTTCCACCTCAAGCCAAATAGAACCATCTTCGATATCTTCTTCGACGTTTTCATCAGGAAACAAGGCCTTCAAAATTTCAGCGGAATCATCGGCCAATCTTTCATCAAACGGAGGCAGTGAAACATTGCAAAGAACATGGTGTTGACTCAATGATGCTCATTGACCCGTTTGCTAATCTGTTTCTCTAGAACGCCTAGCTTTTACTTTTGTCTATGTTTCATAGATGCCCTCTTCTTGTTTTCACATCGGTATTTTTGGTTGAAAATTGGTAAAACAACGTGAAATTTAGTCCTAGAATTGCCTGATTTTTGGAGAAATTTTACTGCCTTAATTAGTACACTTCTTAATTAGTACGTCCTTAATAAATACACATCTTAATTTCTACCACTAAGGTAGGTCGGGCAGCAGAGAATTCATGTTTACATACCATAACTTGAATAAACGGCAATCTTTGATGCCTCATAATTAGACTTCTGAACAATCAATTTTGACCAAAACTTTTTTGGTCATTAGGTCGAAATATTGTCTAAAAGATAAAGTGGTTGCCGAGTATGTCAAATCATTTTTACCGATCAATAATTGCATTTCAATTTACTGCTTGAATATCCACTGTTGCCCTGCATATATTTTGTTAGAATAACATGCAACATGCACTGTAATGTGATACGTATCATCATCACGTACGGGGAAATATCCGCCGTACTACGGGGAAAATTCTGCTGCCCTTTGAGGAATTTCGTAACTAAATTAGCTATTAGCGGCTTGGAGCATCATAACTATAACCCATGTTAGCCCTAGAGCACTAACGTTCACATTCAGGCCTTAAATTATTATTAAAAATCATAGAATCCTTTTAAGCATGAATTACTGGAATGATATTACATAAATACATATGATTTAACCTTGCATGGTTACACGTATAATCGTTCATTTTATATTGCTTTTTGTAACCCTGAGATATGGACTGATCGGACTACAGCACTTCTGTACTGTAGTTCATAGATTAAAAAAAAATAACTATAAAGACTTGGTGAACAGACTTCAGCAATTCTGTACTGTAGTTTGTAGATAAAAATATACAAACCGGATTTTCGCTCTTATTGTTGATATTTCACCTATATGAACACATTCCACCATAAAAAATGGAAAATTAAAATTTGAAATTTTTCGGTCGGGGGCCGAAAAATATCCGAAGAATCGATTAAAATCCTCCACTACAGTCTACACAGTAGGTTCCTATGTTGGAAATTTCGTGGACATTTTGCTGTACGATATGTCGGTATGTAGAATTAAGAAACCGATCAAGAAACTTTTAGGCTCAAAATCGTGAAAAAATAAGAAACTTTTAGCCTAGGATTTCAATAAGTTTCTTATAAAAAAAACTGAGTGTATGTGGTATGTTCTATATTATCGAGTTTCAGTATCACCAATCTCGTTCTTTAATATTGTTATTTACAGATTCTCATACTTTATGAGATATAAAAAATCCACAGACATATAATAGCCCTCCCAAGCAGTTTTTTATATCTCATAAAGTATGAGAATCTGTAAATAACAATATTTTAATCTATGAACTACAGTACAGAAGTGCTGTAGTCCGATCAGTCCATATCTCAGGGTTAAAGAACGAGATTGGTGATACTGAAACTCGATAATATACAGCGAGATATAATTAAAGTTTTTAAAAGATGCCCTCTGATCTGCATGGCGAGAGGAATTTGCGGTACATTAAGATTCAATGAATGGTATCTGCGTCTTCCTAGAAACTATAATTCATTGCTTTGGAAGAGTGCGTACGTCATAAGTTAATGTCATGAAAGGTACTTGATACTGCCTAATCTTTGAACCTCGCCGCAGCATATTTGCTGAACAGCTTCCTACTTAGTGGATTTTTTATAATCTTTAACACCTCACGCTCATACTTTATGGTATGAAATAATATACTCGCGTTGCTCGTATATTATTCCATAATTAATTCACTCACTTACGTTCGTGAATTAATCACATATAAAAGCCTTGGACCTGCGGTCCGCGGCTTTTATATGCCATAAAGTATGAGCGTTCCGGTATTAAAGCTTATATAAAAAACGGCTCGGGAGGGCTATTACCTTATTACAGGAAATTAAGTTTACATATAATTAAGCCCTAAGGTCTCAAAAAGGGCTTAATTTCATGCACCTTAATGACATGTATTCTTAATTTCATGAGGACTAATTTTTCAAGCAAATTTGAACATAATAAGTTCGAAAACATTGATTTTTTCAATTATTTATTATTCAGTATTGATTAAGCTTTGATAATTGATATGATGCCGGATGGAAAGCCACTGGTACGTATTGCCAGACAGATCTTGGAGCTCACTCCTTGACAATGTTTCCAAGGCCGTAATGATAATCAGCTATATTGTGGTGTTTTGTGGAAACATATTCCATCATTAATTTGATGTACTACCTGATTATAAGATTCTCATGATGCTGTGATAATCTATTCTATAGGTTATTTGGTCATAGTAATTTTCGTCTCTGAAAATTTCCCAATTTCAATTAATTGTGTTAAGTGGTAATTGGAGAGTAATTTAAACTATCAAAGTGTCAAATGAAGAAATAAGGTCAAAAATTCCCAATTCGTAACATATTAAGTCTTAATTATTTGCATACAAGGCTGAAATTTCTATCTCATGAAATTTATATCTCCACAATGATAATTTGGCTGTATGTATTTAAGAATGCATTAAATTAGTCTTACATGTACCCACCCAACATTTTTGGTTGCACAGGAGTTGCACAACGTTTCATATGCAACCTACAACGTCTCAGGGAGGTTTCATAGGGGGTAAATTGTCGTGTGCAAGGAGGTTGCTTACACTTAAGTGAAACGTTCCTCATGAAACGTTGCGAAACGTTTCACTTGAAACGTAATTCCACCGTTTCTGCAACCTATTTGCGGACGACAATTTACCCCCTATGCAACCTTCAAGCAACTATTGTAAGGTTGTAAATGCAACGTTTTAAAACGTTGGCACATTGTTGCTACAATGTTGAAAATAACGTTGCTGCAACGTTGCTGCAACTTACCCAAGGCGAACCCCACGTCAACAACAATAATATTGAAGAGCAATATTGTTCCGATTCGTGTTTGTGGCTGAAGCAGCTGTAATGGATTTGGCGCTGCTTCAGCCAAGACCTTGTTCAGGAGCTGCAGGCTCTTGACCAAGGTCTTCCAAAAGTCCTTTCATTGCACTCTCGAGTACAAGAAAGAGAGGATGTGATGGATACCCATCAGCATCCAGAAGGCCTCATTAACCCCCAGAGGAGGTTACATGAGAAGTCGAATACTCACCATACTTACTTCAGTTACGATGTTATCACGCTGAACATCATATTGCAAAGAGGTTACACTGCGTCATTTAGTTACCCTTCGAATATATCTCTCACGATAAAAAATTTTCTTGCGTTTGAAAATTCATTTTGATATAATTTGAATTGATGTCATCTCAACGTCCTTAAATTACAATTTTCTTGTTCTTTAATACTCGAAGCAAAAATTTTCACTCAAACAATCATTCATGACTGTAATTGGGCTTCTTTATCAACTTATTTCGTGAAACAAAATTGCAGAAAAACGTTGTTGTGATGTTTTCAAAACGTTTCAAAAACTTTGTTACTTATAATTTCTACCACAATCTACAATATTTCTTTGACAAAGTGGCATGACCGCGGCTTGTCAGAAGTTGTCTGACCCCATCGGCAGACCCTTGCTAAAACACAAATAACCCTGTGTGGCTCTCACGCCGCGCGCTTCTGCATCACAGGAAGTCGAAATGTGGAATGTTGCGCCGCGCGAGCGAGGGTGGGGTAACAATTAACATCCTACGACGCGCGCGGTGCCGCGGTGGTAGGGTATTATCATTCTTCATTTCTTCGAGTACGACGCAACCAATTCAGTCGACGGACGTTGCCCGTCTAAATTTCTTCTGACTGGATGGCGAGAGCGCAAAGTGACGTCCAGTCGTCCAAATGTGGAACGTTGCGCCGCGCGTGAGGGTGGGGTAACATCCTACGGCCAATTCAGACAACGTCTGACATTGACAAGCCGCGTCTTTTGCTAAAAATGTATAACATCAGTTCGCGATGCGCAGCACGCTTCCCCAGATTTAGATTTAGAACAGGGAAGCGCTTGGAAACGTTAAAACAACGTATTTCAAACGTATCAAAGTAACGTTGCGTACAAGTTACCTCTAAACGTTTAAACAGTGTAGTTCAGACGTTTCAAAGTAACGTTGCATACAAATTAATTGGAAACGTTAAAACAACGTAATTCAAACGTATCAAAATAACGTTGCATACAAGTTCCTTGTAAACGTTAAAACAATGTAGTTCAGACGTTTCAAAGTAACGTTACATACAAGTTATTTGGAAACGTTAAAACAACGTATTTCAAAGTTTCAAAGTAACGTTGCATACAAGTTACTTGGAGACGTTGAAACAACGTTTTTCAAACGTATCAAAGTAACGTTGCATACAAGTTACTTGGAAACGTTTAAAATATGTTCCATATGCAACGTTCCTTAACGTTGGATTTTTGAAGTTGCTGAAACGTTCCATTGGAATTATTTTGTAACGTTTCAAAAGAAACGTTTAAATGTCGTTTCACAACGTTGCCTAGGCAACGTTCCAAAAGGTAACAATTGAAACGTTTAGTATACGTTGCAATAGATTGCCAACGTTGCAACCCCGTTGCAACCTTTTGCAACCTTGGTAAAATGTCTTGCAACGTTACTGCAACGTTGGCAACCAAAATTGTTGGGTGGGTAATTAAGCCCTAGGGCCTCAAAAAGGGCTTAATTTCATGTAGCTTAATGACATGTAGGCTCATTTTTCTGAAGGCGATATTTCCTGTAATAAGGTATATGCCTGTGGATTTTTTATATGAACGTATGACGTCATATCACTGCGCATTACCACAACATAAATACATGACACTTCTGCCCTTGGTTGGTAAAATGCAAGTGAAACTAAATATCTCAGTTCTGCATTTTCTCGGAAACAGCGTTACGTATCGGCTTGCTTGTGTTGAGCTACGTACGCGCTGACCGGTAATCTTTGTGACAATTTTGAGCTCGAACATCTACTGTCGAATTTTTACATAACATTTGGGCATGCCTGCGCGCGCCCTATTGCCTACGAATGGCTGTCACAAGGTAAATGGTGATGCGCGCATTTCATTTCATTCAGTATTCATACGCATTTGATATTGCCCGGGTTCTTTCTTTCTTTGTAAATGTACCTCGCAATACATTCTGCTACCGTTCAGATCAATTGTGTTTGGTGTTATCTATTTCTGACAGTCAATCGTACAAAAATTAACAAAGGACATTTGAACATTTTATGTAATTAAGGATGAAAGGTGGCGACGTTTCAATTGAAAACTAATTCGCAATTAATAATGTTTAAGTACGTACGTAAATTTTCCATGAAAACACAATCTGTGTAATTAGCCGACCGATCTCACACAAAAAGTGCAGCGCTGCAAAACATAAATTTAGAATGACCAATTTTCCCGTGAATAATTATGAGCACAAAAAAGCTACTAATATAAATAACAAAAATCACGATTTATGAATGGTACACCATACATGCAGTCAAAACAAAATTGTTCGCAGAGTGACTAAGTGTATTTAATAAATTTCAGGAAAAAAATGAAAGATCGCGGCACCATTACTCCAAAATAGCACAATGTTCAAATACTATATTCCGACATTATGTGTTGTTAATGTTATTTGATATATCACGTGGGACTATAGCAATCCACACAATGTACACTTACAGCCGTGTATAAAACGTAACTTGTGCATTGTGTATTGTGCGATGATAAGTTATTACATGCAACGTTGAATGGTATGTCGGGTAATATTTGTAAAGACATGTTATCAAGTTATTGGCTATTAAGAAACAGCGTATATTATGTAATTGGAACAAAATGAAAAAATATACCTAACTAGCGGACGAGTTTGCGTGTGTTATTTCATCTCTTTTGCAAGTCTCTCTTTGATGTTCAGCATAATCCAATGATGATGAGCGATGATACAGACCTCTATCGTAACTAGTACAGCAAGCTGAATTTGATCACATCCGTTGATATAAATTTCGGATTTCAGATGTCTCAGTCTCACAAACTTTGGTCTATGACCAAAGTTTGAGAATTTGCAGAGCATTATGCCACTACTTCCATGCAATTGTGCTCGTAAAACGGAAACCATGCACGTGCACATGATCAGTTATTCTGGATGCTTCATCATTGCATAAGATCATTAGATTTCGAAAAGTTACCAATTTCTACATATTATTTGATTATTTGGTTACAGAGCTATGGAGATTGGAGTAATGGTACCTACACAAGTAAAAAAACGAAACTAAACAAAGTTCATAATTCATGTTTTGTGTGGAATCGGCTAGTTTCAGATAATTTGAATACTCTAATTTACGCAAAAATTTCAAAACTAGCCCGAAAAGAGCCATAATTTTCATAAATGAGCCAAAAAATACTCAAATTTGTACGACCCAAAACCACCCAACTTACCCAGAATATAGATTTTGGATGGTTTCGGGTGGGTTGGTTCGTTTCGGTGGTTAGAATTCCCTAATTTATGCAAAAATTTTGAAATGAGCCAAAAGTTTACTTTGATGTGGGACTACCCGAAACAACCCAACCCACCCAACCCACCCCAAAATATGAATTTGGGTGGTTTCGGGTGGTTTCGGGTGGGTTGGGTGGTTTCGGGTGGTTTCGGGTTGTTTCGGGTCGTTTCGGGTCGTTTCGGTGTTTTAAATTATCCTTTTATGCTAAAATTACGAACCCAGCCCGAACCCAGCCCGAAACGACCCAAAATTTTACTAAATGGGGAACGACCCGAATCCACCCGAAACCACCCGAAACGACCCAACCCACCGTTGGGTGGGTTGGGTGGGTTGGGTGGGTTGGGTCGTTTCGGGTGGGTTGGGTGGTTTCGGGTGGTTTCAGGTGGTTTCGGGTGGTTTCGGGTGGTTTCGGGTGGTTTCGGAGCTATATTGGGTGGTTTCGGGGGTGGTTTCAGGTGGGTTGGGTGGTTTCGGGTGGATTCGGGTGGTTTCGGGTCGTTCCACCTTTTAGTATCAACGGTTTCAGTATGTCTGCGCTATGCCGAAACGAATTGAATTTGAGTCTGCCTTGTCTGACCCCCTCGGCCCTGATCGCCTCCGGTTTGTCCGACATGTGTGATGTGGATACATGTACATCCATGCGGGCTTACTCTGAGGGATCAAATGACAATTGAGTCAGTGGAATGTTGCACCACACACGGTCAGTGGTCACCCTACACACCCTAGCATTGCTTGCCGACATTGCGTCTTGTCAGACGCAAAATTCTAAGATAAACGACCGACCGTGCAAGGCCGACTACCACTATGCAAACTTCTTTTATTAATTTTTTGCGTATACAACATGGCCCTCCGAATTTTGGTGCGGAAGGTCTCCCATGTAAACGGGGCTAAGTGACGTCACAAATCTAAACGTCAATTTTTCTATAAGTTTTTTTCAATATTCCAGTACTGTTGTTTAATTTTAAAAACATTTGCCCTAATCAGGACCCTGGTTTAGCGCACGGAGTGCGCGGTGCGACGCCCCTGGTTACTCTGGTTAGGGGAATAAAAACATTCATATCCCTGTTCGGATTGTGCGGCACGCTTTCCCAGAACAGTTTGTCCCGTAGGGAAGCGCCACTTGCTTGCCAAGTTACTCTATGTTACGGAGCCTTATTTTGCACGCACGAGCGCGCCTAGTCTTCTACGAAAAGCGTGCGCGCAAAAAAACAGGGACACGTAACATGTGGTAATTGCCAGGTGTTGCATTGCCAGGCCACCTCCGGGAGCCTTCATTATCTATGACAATGACGTCACTCAGAAAATATAATTAAGCGCATCTAGCGCTTTAAAGGTTAGGGTTAAGGTCAGGATTAGGGTCAGGATTTGTTAGGTTTAGGGTTTTGGTTAGGGTCATGGTTAGGTTTAGGACACAGAAAAATTGACGTATAGATCTGTGACGTCACTCAGCCGCGTTTACATGGGAGACATACCCAATATATTTAAAGGATTAGTATCAGTAATGAGGTAATGGTATTTTTCAGCTTCAAGGATCAAAGTGGAGGAGCCGCGCACGAATTTTACTTATTAGTATTTATTTACGATTCAACAGAGCATCGTATAAAATCGGCAATGGATATAATCAGCGCTGGATATAATCTGCACTGGCCACTGGAGAGAACTAGAGTTCACGTGATATTTCTTGTGGTCTGCCACGTGAAATGTCAAGTGACATATCACGTGACGTAGTAACTGCACTATGATCTGAATGCATGAGGGGCTAGTGAGGGGCTAATGAGGGGCTAATAAGGGGCTAATAAGGGGCTAGTGAGGGGCTGATAAGGGGCTAGTGAGGGGCTAGTAAGGGGCTAGTGAGGGGCTAATAAGGGGCTAATAAGGTGCTAGTGAGGGGCTAGTGAGGGGCTAATAAGGGGCTAGTGAGGGGCTAATAAGGGGCTAGTGAGGGGCTAATAAAGGGCTAGTGAGGGGCTAATGAGGGGCTAATAAGGGGCTAGTGAGGGGCTAATAAGGGGCTAATAAGGGGCTAATAAGGGGCTAGTGAGGGGCTAATGAGGGGCTAATAAGGGGCTAATAAGGGGCTAGTGAGAGGGCTAGTGAGGGGCTAGTGAGGAGCTAATAAGGGGCTAGTGAGGGGCTAATAAGGGGCTAGTGAGGGGCTAATAAGGGGCTAGTGAGGGGCTAATAAGGGGCTAGTGAGGGGCTAATAAGGGGCTAGTGAGGGGCTGGCTAATAAGGGGCTACTAGTGAGGGGCTAATAAGGGGCTAGTGAGGGGCTAATAAGGGGCTAGTGAGGGACTAATAAGGGGCTAGTGAGGGGCTAATAAGGGGCTAGTGAGGGGGGCTAATAAGGGGCTAGTGAGGGGCTAGTGAGGGGCTAACAAGGGGCTTATAAGGGGCTAGTGAGGGGCTAATAAGGGGCTAGTGAGGGGCTGGTGAGGGGCTAATAAGGGGCTAGTGAGGGGCTAATAAGGGGCTAGTGAGGGGCTAGTAAGGGGCTAGTGAGGGGCTAGTAAGGGGCTAATAAGGGGCTAGTGAGGGGCTAATAAGGGGCTAGTGAGGGGCTAATAAGGGGCTAGTGAGGGGCTAGTGAGGGGCTAATAAGGGGCTAATAAGGGGCTAGTGAGGGGCTAATAAGGGCCTAGTGAGGGGCTAATAACGGGCTAATAAGGGGCTGATAAGGGGCTAGTGAGGGGCTAATAAGGGGCTAATAAGGGGCTAGTGAGGGGCTAATAAAGGGCTAGTGAGGGACTAATAAGGGGCTAGTGAGGGGCTAATAAGGGGCTAGTAAGGGGCTAGTGAGGGGCTAATAAGGGGCTAGTGAGGGGCTAATAAGGGGCTAGTGAGGGGCTAACAAGGGGCTAGTGAGGGGCTAATAAGGGGCTAGTGAGGGGCTAATAAGGGGCTAGTGAGGGGCTAGTGAGGGGCTAATAAGGGGCTAATAAGGGGCTAGTGAGGGGCTAGTAAGGGGCTAGTGAGGGGCTAATAAGGGGCTAGCGAGGGGCTATTAAGGGGCTAGTGAGGGGCTAAAAAGGGGCTAGAGAGGGGCTAGTGAGGGGCTAATAAGGGGCTAATAAGGGGCTAGTGAGGGGCTAATAAGGGGCTAATAAGGGGCTAGTGAGGGGCTAGTGCGGGGCTAATAAGGGGCTAGTAAGGGGCAGGGACCTAGTTAGGTATTTTGTAACGGTGGTCTTGCAATTTCTGAGTTTTTTAAAACGATTTGAAAATTTGCATTTTAAACACAAAATTTACTACTGGTGGGGGCTAGCTGATTTTCTGATTTTGCCAGAAACCAGCCAAATTAGCCCCTCATATGGGCGCAATAGCCCCTCATATGGGAGCAAAAGCCCCTCATATGGGCGCAATAGCCCCCATGGAAATTCACAAACTTAAAATCCGTGGGGGCTAATGGGGGCTAATTTTTCTGTGGGGGCTAATGGGGGCTAATGAGGGGCTAACCTTCATTTTTAGCCCCCGTGGAGGCTACGTGAGGGGCTAGTGAGGGGCTAGTGAGGGGCTAATGGGGGCTAATGGGGGCTAAATAGCCCCTCACCGTGGGCGCTATAGCCCCCACCATAGCCCCCACGCTATTTTAGCGCCCACGGGGGCTAAATGCTTAAAATTAGCCCCTCACTAGCCCCTTATTAGCCCCTCACGTAGCCCTCGTGGGGGCTAATGGGGGCTATTGGGGGCTAAATTTATCCATATTCCTGTACTACCATTTTACCCACACTGCTACATGCAGACCGCTGTGTAGTGTGTACTGTGTACGCTGTAATATAGTAATATGTAGCTGTAAAGTGCACAGGGAAAGGCTGTGTGTACCACATTACCGGAAGTAATTTGATCATGCATGTGTACCTAAACATTAAACAATGATATGTCATAGTGTAGGTAATTAGTAATATGAAACAGAATGAACCGTACATCAGGCTAGGCCCGTGAAATTCTTGCCTCACTGGTGGTAGACCAGTGAAAACATTGAAATTTGAATCCCGGGTCAGTCACGTGACATCCGCATGACAACCACATGACACTTTGATCTCTGGTTGCACCAGGCTAGGCCCGTGAAGTTCTTGCCTCACTGGTGGTAGACCCGTGAAAACATTGAATCCCTGGTCAGTCACATGTCATCCGCATGACACTTTATAATTTCTCTGTGCACCAGGGTAGACCCGTGAAATTCTTGCCTCACTGGTGGTAGACCAGTGAAATAACTGAATCACTGGGAGCCTCTGGGGGTGCCTTTGAATTATCGTTATCATCGAATACCATCGAATGCCACGAAATCCAACAGAAAGGACACCTAAAACCAGAGCGTTCGTAGGACCCAACATTATTGGTAGAAAAAAAAATGAGAAAAGAACAAAACCGGAAATGTACAATGAACGTCTCCCTAAACCCTATAGTACTGATAAACCCTATACCTAAGCCTATAGTACTGACTCCTGTAATTGTAATTTCCAGTGTAATGTAAGTCCCCCTAACACTGACCTGTAAGTCCCTATAGAAGAATGGCGGTATGAGCACTGTCACACAGGCCCTGGCTGACACCACCCCGCTCACGCCCCTCAACTCGCAAATGTAGCACCCGTTATCAGCCTCCCGGGCCGAGGGAATCACGAGGGATCCGTTGCGAGGCAGTCGCACCTCCCCCGACTTGATCCCCGTCTCTTTAATCCAGTAGCTACCCTCGTTAGCGGTTGAGGCGCAGTCGAGCACCACATGGGACTTGTGCGATACCGACACGTTCTGTGGGGAGGGTTATGATGTGAGAATACTGACAAAAACTGGTAATATTGTGTGTACTGTGTACTGTGTAGCCATGGAATAGCTGGTATATCAAGTCAAACATTGCAATCTGAAAACGCATTAGGTACCCACACTTTATGTTACAGCTTTATGTTACACCTTCAAAATCAGAGACTCAAAACTAATAATAAAATTAGATGTGAGCTTATCAAAACCATCTGCATAACGCATTAAAAACCACGCCCCCTCCCCCACTGTACCTGAGGTCTGACCGCGAAGTCTGCTAGCGCCGCGCACTGCTCGAATGCGGAGTGCCAGGCCCGCTTAGCCGTGCACTGATCTGCCCGGGTACAGGTGGATCTGAGCGTCCTGCTGACGCACCAGCCGCAGCCTGGGAAGGCAGCCGCGCAGCTCTGACAGGTCGAGTGGATCGAGCAGTCAGTTGTCAGCGGAACGTAGGTTATCCAGTCGTTAGCCAGAACGTAGATATCACCGGTGTCGGAAGAATCACGGAATATCTGGGGAGGAGGGGTTAGAGGGGTTAGAGAAGAGGGTTCGGCAGTCTTCGGTGAAGTGACGAAACTAAAAAAAAAAAGAGAAGAGCAAAGTGATGTTAGGAAAATCTCGATCAGATGAAATGAGAAGCATTTTAACGGCTAATGTTGGGTAATCTCGTACCTTCTTGATATCGCCCTCGCCGGCTTGTAGCCGGATGTGTCGGATGTTCTCCAGTTCACTGAACCTGTTGATATGGAACCCCACCCGCACCAGCCCGCCATTCTTAGAGCCAGAATGGAGAATCTTATACTCCTTACCCTCGATCTGTGGAAAAGGAGGATGGGGTGACCGTGATGACAATAATAATCTAATAATGGTAAAATAAGCAGTACTAAATCTTTTCTGTATTTAAACCACAAATGCCGCATTGATCAATTGAAATAATATATTTTTGAGGGGACATTGAGGTATCTAAATGAGAGATTGAGCATTTCAGAGCACTCAATTAGGGAAATTACATTGGTTTAAGCGGTTGACTGATTATCACTATACTAAATCAGCTCGGATTGTCCCCTTTCAACAAATCCCACTGACCACTGTGGAGAAGACATCGAGTGAGCTGAGCTGGTCAGTGCTGTAGTGTATGACCTGCTCACTCTTCAGTACCTCTGCCAACATCTGGTACTTCCTGGCCTGATCTGCCGTCCAGTTAGGGTCTGCTCCGCACTTGAACGGCACTCCTGCCGGCATCACATCCTGCCACCGCCCTCCCTCGAACTTCTTGAACTTGGGGTCGGCGAAGGCTGCCTCAATGTCAGCCATCTTAAAGAGACAGAAGACGGAGCCGGTCTCTATAATGGTGCTGGAGTCGGAGAACATGGTGTAGAGGTAGTTGTCGTGGAAATACGCTCCACCTGGGAGAGGAGGGGGATGAGGGTCGGATGGTTGAGAATGGGGGGGGGGTGAGGGTCAGATGGTTGAGGAGAGGGGTGAGAGGGTCAGATGGATTAGATAATAATTCTGCTGTGATTAAAATTCTGATAGTATCATGCAGCCCATGCAGCTTAATACTAAATGCTTTAATGGTGATCATTTTCTTTTAAAAAAGAAATAATTTTGGTTCACATTTTGAATCCCCTATATCGCAATTCTATCCATTTTCCGATATAACACTGTACCCATGCCTGGAAGTCGGATGATAACTCACTTATTCTATCGAAGGGGTAGGGGGCTTGGCCAGTCTGCGAGTAGGAACACTGCAGTCTCACTTTGGAGTAGGTAAGGAACTTCTTGTTGAAGAAGAGAGACGTGTCACCGGTGTCATCTTTACATATCCGGGCAATCCTCGAGTATATCCTCTGAAATACGGAAACGTTTAGCGTTTGTTGATTGTCAGTCCTCGAAAATATTACTCTTCAAGAGCTCAAACTCTCAAAATGACGAAAATTGAAAATTCCCCCAGTGGTGCGAAGCACCACGTTATTAAGGGGAATTAGAATTCTACTTATCGAAGCGAACATGAGCTAAATGTGTGTTTTCCCACATTTCATACGGAAGTTTAAAGTGATAAAAATAACTTGATCTGATGAACTATAAAAATAGCAAGATATATACAGTAATAATATCTTTTGCTAAAACCAAAATGAATTTGGTTGTGTTGGACGCGGCGTTTTTTCGCTGAAAAACTAATGATATGAGAAAAACGCGACCGTTTAAACGGCCGCAATGTCACTTCAAGTGCCCAGTTTTGTCGTAAAGCAATAACACGCACTTCGAAGTGACGTTGCGGCCGTTTAAACGGTCGCGTTTTTCTCATATCATTAGTTTTTCAGCGAAAAAACGCCGCGTCCAACACAACCAAATATCACCCTTTTTCAGTGCTAATTTGAAGCGCTCAAACTCAAATAAATGCTATGTTCAGCTTTACAAATGCAAAGAAAGGGGTTGTTGCAAAGAAGGTGAATTTTTGATTACCGCATATCATTGATGACGTCATAAATACGTCATAATATTGTAGCAACCACATGAGACCCATTCATTAACACAGTTGGGACCATGATCGACAACATATCCAAAGATGAAGTTCTGGAATGGTCCCGTTTTCTTTGCACTAGCTGCAACGTTTTTGCCATTTTTTGGGATTTTTTGGGTGTCCAAGTGTTTCAAACAATCGCGAATATCTCAACGATGCCGTGGAGCCCGGAACTTTTTGACCACATCTTTAGAAAGTATATTAAATTTCCTTTCTGCATTATATGAAGCATTTTTTCCGATCTCGATAGCTTCATGCCAAAAAATTGCGTTGAAAAACGCCTATTTTTGAGAAAATCGACATCTGAAATTCGGAGATATGGCCCTTGTACCAAATCGACCTTCGTAAAATCAAAATAAATCCTTGTGTTTGACTGTAGCGAAAAAACTAGCACGTGGAGTTTCGATTTTTTGACGTTTTTCCCTTCTTAGGATCACTCTCGAATGGATTGCAAAGTTTCATGAAATTATGACGAAGGAATTCGGAGATATGGCCCTTGTACCAAATTGACCTTTGTAAAATCAAAATAAATACTTCTGTTTGACTGTAGCGGTAAAACTAGCACGTGGAGTTTCGATTTTTTGACGTTTTTCCCTTCTTAGGATCACTCTCGAATGGATTGCAAAGTATCATGAAATTATGACGAAGGCATTCGGAGATATGACCCTTGTACCAAATCGACTTTCGT